>JAVJIF010021440.1:0-23907 GCA_038442645.1 Agave tequilana
CATTCAAAGCCAATGACGTGCCCATTCAATACCCGCTCCTTCCTTGACGCACACAACGGATCTTTCCGGAAGTCCATTCCCATTCAAATCCAATGATACACCATTCAATTTGCAAATCAAATCAGTTCAAATTGATGTACTACACTTTGCACTGCCTAAAAACAATCAAATGATCAAGTTTTCATAGCTATGCATCATGTAGCTCTAATATGGGACAGCTGGAAGTGGCAAGTTGCTCAGATATATGGCCTAGGATGTCTTAAATCCAATAAAAAGTTTTAGTGCAAGGATTTTCAGGTATTTAGATTTATTCATGACACCCCTACTTTTTCCCCTTCCTTTTACTGCTTTGACTCCCGTACAAAAATTAGAATGCTATGTTTTGATATTTATGGTCTGTTCTTCCTCCTTGGTGATTCTGTTGCGAAAATACATGTGCATTGTGGGTCCCCTAATTTACATAAGTTTTATCAAGGAACTATCTTTTTTATTAATTCTTTGTTATGAATAAATGGGTGTTACTTTGAAGCGTAATGGATTTCCTTTCTCCCTATGCTTAATGTTCTTACATTTTACTTGATTTGGATCTTCTGGACAAACTATCTGGATGCTGACTACTTTTCATTATGTGTAGTTTTGCAGTTGGATCCAAATAATGATTCAGTGAAAGAGAATATTCGGGTATTGATAAAACTCAAATAGCGCGATCTCTCTCTCTCTCTCTCTCTCTCTCACACACACACACACACACACACACACACACACACACACACAAGCATCGACTCAGTTGTAAATACAGGAACACAGTGTGCATGGAGGGGTGTGCTTGCATCCTGTCTGTGCATCTGGATTTATGCTGATAACATCTGCATTTAAAATTGTAGGTAGCTCACAGAAACTGATGGAACAATGTCGACGGGCAGAAGCTAGTCAGGTAGTTTCTGTTTATTTTCAATGATTTTTTTTTTCATGTGTAAATGTTTCAATGCTGAGTGTATTTTCTTTTCTATCACCAAGCCTATTCTTGGCTTATATCGTGGAGTTGCAATCAGAACTTCTTTTGAGTAAACTAAAGTAAATAATTTCTATTTTAGGTATTTGTATCGTGAATTTGATGGGTATTTTGCAGCATGTTCCTGTTTGAAGTTTGCTTGATAGCCTGTAAAGATGAGTGGCATATGCATTAATTATTTTCTGTAATTTGTTTATGAAATTACCATGTATTCTTTTTTCCCTCCCTGGAAATTGTGTCTATTTGTTTAGTCAGTCTTTATTCTTGTAGTTACCGCTGTGTACTAAATTGCACTGTTCTGTTTTGTTTGTTTTAACTAAATTTTATTATTTTTTCCTACATTGTGAAATCTGGTTTTCTCAATTGGCTAATTTTAAGAGGGAATTACCACTGGAAATTTTGCCTTAATTTGGTATCCTCCCAATTCATCCTGACCTGAGTTCAGGGATACATTGAGCCTTGATAAGGTGTTAAGAAATCATGTTCAAAGCCTGTCATTGACAAGTATAGAAATAATTTTAGAATTTGATACTTCTATCTATAACTATTATATTATTATTTTGCTTCGGTTTAGTCAAGCTAGTTATGCACTGCACCCAGTTAGATACTCAAGAATTGAACCGATAGCAGCTCCGCTGTACATATAGAGATGCACAGAAAATAGTTCTAACCTTTTGCTTTCTGTCTCTACAGAACATGGGGCCAAATCACTGGCAACAATCATCTGCACAATCGGGAGGATCGCCAAACCAAGGTGTTAATTTTGCATCATTACCTTTGATGTTCCGCTGCTCCGAGCATCTGACCTTTTTGAATCAGCATGGTCAGCGGGCCATGGTGACTCGTCTTCATTTTTTTCTTTAATCCTCCCACCCCACCCCTCCACGACCCCACCGACCCCGCCACCCCTCCGGACACATCCAGTACAAATACACAATCAGCAGGATCGACACACCACAGCACCCATTCGCGTCTTTTCCCTTCAACACTACTACTACTCCAGAGTTTGCCAACATGTTCAGGGCAGCTGCGCAAGCAGCCGGATCCACAAACGGCAGCACCCATCACATCTTTCCCATCAATGCTGCTGCCCGCGGCGCTTGCCGAGGTACTAAGGACCGTGGCTTCCACTGCTGCGGTCACCAGACTCGTGAGAGCAGTCCAAGCGGCACTCCAGAGGGACCTGAGGACTGATATTAGAATGGATGAAAATACGAGTCCGCTTTGGTGAAGCACCAGAAAAGGTTCAAGTGTTTTGAGGTCAGATGGGGATGTTCTCGTCACAGCACGGCTCACAACAAGATGCGCGTAGAGGTGGGTTTCAAGCCGATTCATGATTTCATTCCCTGCACTACTGAAAAAGTGATCTGTCTCATTTGTTTGTTCTTTTGTTCTCTTTATTTGTATAGGTAGCAACGGAGATTAAAGAAAGCCTGTATACGCTGAATACTTTGTAAACGATTAGAGAGGGGAGGTTCCAGTGGTTGCTGCATCGACAGAAAGATGTCTTGGCGGGAGTTTTATGACACAGGAATTCGATAGCTTTTTCTGTTTCTTTTTCCTTTTCCTCCATTACATTTTATAATTTTAGATGCTCGCTTCTATGTATAATGATGATTGTTATTTGTTTGAATAGGTAAAGCTCTTCTGCTTCATAGCTAAAGCATTGGATATGTATGCATGGGTCTCTTCAACTTCTCTCTGTCTTCTCATATCCATAAAATTGTTTTAGAACCTTACCATGTTGAGTTGTATGGGACTTGCATGATGTATTTCTTACTTATATTAGTTATTTTTCCTATCGATACCTGCATTCTGACGAACAATCTGCATACTTTTATCATGCCATAAACTCAGTCTCTAACATTATGGGCCTGTTTGGTTGTCGTAACTGCCGTAATTCGTAAGTCGTAATTGGTAAAGTCTTTTACAGTTGTAAATGAGTTACATGCATGTAAGTTTTATGGTGTTTGGTTGGTATATATAAAGTTGTAAGTGGAAAAATGTATTGTGTTTTACGGTGTTTTGGTTGTCGTAAGTGTAAGACGTAAGTGAAAAAGTTGATCACAAAATTAACTATTTTGGTGATTTAAAAAGTTTTAATATTGCAAATAAATATTAAAAATGTTAAATATTAAAATTTTTTAATATTAACATAAAAAAATAAACAAATTTGCATGACCACAAAATTAACTGTAACTTAGCTGTAAGTGAGTGGTAATTGAGTTACAAGTGAGTGGTAATTGGGTTTGTAAGTCTTTTATGAATAACGGTCCAAACAAACACCGCAATTGGAATTGGGTTGTAAATCATTTACGAATTACAAACTTTTACGCGAAACAAACGGCTCTTTATTTGTATGACTGTCCTTCCATCTATTTGTAATGATTTCTCTTGAAACTGCCTATGGTTTCCACCCCAATCGTTCCTTGTTCACTGAACGCAGCCGTCTGCGGAACATAGAGAAACTTGAGATCGATCGGTCAGGAGAGCGAGGGAGCAAATGAAGGATCAAGATGCTTAGACTTAGAGGTAGGTGTTCCTTCTTGTGGACCAGTCTGGTCTCTCTATGCCTGGTGTTTTGAACTCTAGGTCTCTTGTCACTGTCAAAAGAGGTTTTACCTAATGACTCTTTTATTACTAATGATCCAGGTCTCAATTGTGGAATAATTTAGTTGATAGGGCGCAAATAACGAATCTACCGGTTTTGTTATTGGATCCGGGTCTAGATGTGGTCAATCTGTTCGCATCCGGCCCGTTTACAGCCCAAATTGAGAATGGTTTCCGATTTGCCACGTCGCAACCACAAGAATGCAGACACGTGTCAAACCCTAGCCTCGCTCCCTGTTTAAATGAAAAAGCAAAAAAAATAAAATAATAAAAGTATATAAAGTCACAAAAAGGAAAAATAATTTCAGCTTTAAACTGCACTTTCTGTCACTCTCTCTCTCTCGATGAGAGCTTGCAGCTCTCTGAATCGCACCCGCCATCTCCCTCTCCTCTTCTCTGCACTCGAAAAAAACTACGGTTTTTATCGCCTCCTTCGATCGTCTTCTTCTTAATTCTAGGTTTCTCTCTCTCTAAGACCGAACGGCCGAGGCAATTGCAATTGGAACTTCAGGGAAAAAGGAAGCAAGATGGTGATGGTGATGGCGGTGGTGTTGAGGAGGGGGAGGGGGGAGGAGGAGGAGAGGAGGAGGCGCGTGCATTGCGAGGTAGGTGTTTCGTGGCGGGAGCGGAGGATTAGGGCTCAGATCTTGGTCGATGCCGGCGTCGACGAGTGTGTGGAGAGCCCTCACGGATTACGAGAGGCTTGCCGATTTCATCCCCAATCTCATCTACAGGTGTGAATTTCATGAATAAAAATTTGATCTTTTGCATATAAGTCCCTGTACTGTTTCATAGTTTTTGGGTGATCTGGGTGTAGTGGAGAATTCCTTGTCCACATAAGGGGAGGATTTGGCTAGAGCAGAGAGGATTGCAGCGGTCGTTGTATTGGCACATCGAGGCCCGAGTAGTATTGGATCTCCAGGAGTTCCCAGATTTGGTAATTGCTTGCAAACTCAAAGTTAAAACCTTAAGATAATTTTATAAAAAAATTATCTTTTGATGTCTATCCCTTGGCCATCATACATTACAAGTGAGAATGCCAACTGCACCTAAATTGAACAGTGGGAAGAACGCAAAATTCAACATGTATTTGTTTTGTCAGTCACACTACTTATTCATAAGGAGAATTAGCCCAAATGAGTCATCATGAATAGTGAACTTTCTTTTTTTGGGGAAATTTTTGGCTACATCGAGGACAACCATGTTGGGCCTAACTTCTTGCACTTATCCTAGGTTTTAAATATATTCAGGAGGTCCTCTAGAGATATGCACTTTGCAATCTACATAACATTGATCGACAAGACTCTGGGAGGAATGAGTGTTACTCTTACTGTCGACATTCTAGAAGAATGAAATGAAAAATGTTTTTTTTTTGCTTTGTAATGGAATTTGCTGAGTGAAACACACTCGCTTTGATAAAATCGTACATCTGGTTACTGGGGTATTAAGAATAGATCGCATCGATGATATTGGAATAGATGTTTGATAGTTGGACTTAGCATGATTTAACATAAGGCTTGTCACATGGGGCAACGACGAGGGACCATCCATAAAGAGATGGCACTAAGATTCCATTCAGATTCCAGAATGGACATGTTGAGTATCTCTCTTACTGGATATTCATTCACTCTCATTACTTGTCTTTTCATATTTTTTTTTTTTTTCTTTCCAAATTGAATTGTGTACGGAAAACTAAAGCCATTGGCCCCTTTTTTCTGTTGAAGAAAATATGAATTCCTTTTTAGTTTCAACTCTCTTCTCTTTGTTGTGAACCCAGAAGATATAATGATGTAAAACAGGATGGATCACAATCACCTTCAAATCAAAAGAATTGAGAACTAGGGTTTGAAAGAGAAACGGAAAGAAAAGAATATCTTTTAAGAAAAGAAATAGAAAAGAGAATTAGTTTGGGCATCATACCCCTTGAACCATGGGCTTACACTACGGGTTTCACATTCCAATCTCAAGAACTCAAAGCTCATGAAATTTAACTGAATTTTTTTAATTCATCATTCGAAACCAATAATAGAAGTCAAAAGGCCTATTATAGGCTTCACAGAAGTCAAATCTCAGAATATAATTGATGTGGTAATAAACTAATAAAAAAAAGTAAAAAGTCAGAAATATAATAAAAGAAATATAATAAGATTACTTGAACTACTCGAACACGATCGAAGCAACTTGTCTTCTCCAACAGTGATATATGCGCCGAAGTCGTGGCTAGATGCCCCCATCATTCTTCCCGTTGGAAGAGATTCGACCCCGTTGAGCTTAGTGTAGAAATGTTCTCGTGTCGCTCCACAACATGCAGGTCAATCATGCATCATCAGTTTGGTCCTTTTTCTTTCTAACAAACCAGATATTTTTGAGACCCACCATCACTGGTGGCGATAATCTCATCATCCAAGATTTTATCGACTTTATCTGCCCTTTTAGGTAAAATGCCTTGGAGTGGAAGAAGCGAAAGTCTATCAAAAATAAGCTCAAGAGAAGGCTCATCAATCAGTAGGATAAAATAAAGACCCTTGAAATCCACTAGGTCTTTGACATTGAGAGTAGAATTAAACCAAACTGTTATCATTCAATTTATTCAAGATTTAAAATGGATCAGCACTACAAGCATGCAACTTTTTAATGACCTCACCAACATTAAAAGTTTATAAACCGTTTTGAACATCAGCTCGTAGCTCATAGTTGGCGTTGTTTTGCGCAATTTTATCACTTATTTTTTTGTGTAGTTCGTGCACGTGTTATGCAACAGACGATGCAAGCGATGATGCAGACTTAGAAACCTTATAGTGCTCAGCTATGGGGATAAGATCTGTGAGCTGTCTAGGCTCTAAATCATAAGCAATCTCATCACGGGGGCTCTCATCTATTGTCCTATGAACAAATGTGTATTCGGCAATTTCAGCATTGGACAACTTAAGATCAATCGAAGTTGTGGCTGGATGTCCACATCATGTAATATTCTGTTGTCTTCAACTAATGGCTCTAGAATGCTGAGCTCAATTGATGTTCTATTCGGATTTTACTGTAGTTGCATAAGATCTCTAATTGTATTCATGACACATTATTCATCTGTTTTGAGAGTTTATGCAACGTCTTGCATGTATATCTGAAATTTAACCTTTTTCTCAGGAGATATGATCATGCTAACTAGTAACTGGAAATGTGTTTCACGTATTAGTAACAATTGTTAGTGGATTACTTTCAGGCTCATGGGCGTGAGCTTCAATTTCCATGGTTGATGGAGACTTCAAGAAGTTTGAAGGGAGATGTCTGTCAAAAATGGTCCGAGGTAGGCCCAGATAACATTAATATTTGATTATAACTCTTTCTACAATATACTTGAGCACTTTTGTTTGGCTGTAATGCTACATCTTGTGTATGAAAGTTCCATTATTTTATAATGTGGTAAGTTGCCTCCTACAAAATGACAGCTCTTGGGACGGTATCCTTGCACTAAATACTGTTGCTAGATGGTGGATATAATCGACCGGTTTTAATATCTTGACAAGTTCATTATCTTTTGTTTTCTCAAGGCGTCAAAAGAAATTAAAAGTTATTTTACTTTGCAGAGGGCAATCAATGAACACAATCATATACTTTTAGATGGGTTATACATTTTGCTATAATAGCCATTAAGAACCTTGCTATGTTTAATGAGTTGGATCTTTCAGGAATTACAAAGATTTCCTTCGGATATTTTGGGCACTAAGTACTGACACATATGGGTTACTGGTGAATATTGATATTCACAATAAACTGCATTTACCATTAGAAGTGTTGATGGGTCAATGAGGACTTACCGGGATCATGATATTGTCAGAAGACTCCTGTGAGTAATGTTAAGTTGTCTTCATGTGTATCGTTGGCCATCACACTAGCTTCTGGGTTAAAGCAGTCTTTTGGAACGATAGCAGAAACAGTTTTCAAGAGTCCGGGATCAGACCTCCTTACAGACATGTTTATGTAAATCACCTAGAGGGGGGGGGGGTTGAATAGGTGATAATGCTAATCTAGAAACTAAATGCGCTAAATGCGGAAGCTTAAAAATAATATTGCAACACATTTAGTACAACACAGAAGTGTAGCCGAATTCCCCGTGAAGGGCTCTGGACTAACTCCTCTTGATTCCCCTTTAATGGGTTGAGGTGCTATGTGAAGCTCTTGTGGTTAAGTATAAGTGAGGCACACACACAAGCAATCCAAGCATATAATGAATAAGCAATATGAATCAATGCAAGGACAACACAAGCAAATAGATATGTATGATATGAATGATGTTTTGCACAATATGAAGAGAGAGAGGGTTAAGAGGCAATGGATCAAACGCAAACACAAAGATATGTTTCGAGGTTCGAGCCCCTAGCTCTACGTCCCCGCCTTCACCGAGAAGGATTTCTAATCCACTATCTCCCACCGAGGGAACCTCTACCGAAGAGGATTTGTTACAACAAAGGGAGTACCGAACTCCTCTCTCAAACACCGCCTCACAACCGAGGGGTAGGCCCGTAGCCAAACAACCAACAATCCACCTCACACTTGAGGGATACAAACCAACAACCAACTCCACCTCACCAAGAGGGAGTAAACACCAATCTCCACCTCTACTAAAGAGGGAGCAAACACCAACCCAATACAACAACCTCAACCTCTACCAAAGAGGGAGCAACTCAAGAAATCAAGGGGTTTACAACAAGTGGTATATCTCAACCACAAACCTCTTTCCTTTTTCTCTTTTCCACAAAACAAATGATTCTAAATAGATTAGGATAGAGGATAGCTCAAGTGTGGAAAAGAACTAGAGTTTGAAAAACAAGAAATCAAAGAAAAAACATTTGGGAAAACTCTTGCAAAAGATAGAAATGAAAACCAATACAAATCTCCCAAATTTCTATTTTCTTTGATTTTTTCAAAAACTCTAAAACAAAATAAGATTGATCTTTTGAAGCTCTAAAACCTTTTGAAAACTTGTTTTAAACACCAAGAAAGTGGGGAAAAATTAGCTCAGAAAATCTTGTCAAAATCCATGAAGAGATGGGGTATTTATAGCCCCAAAACAAACTAGCCGTTAGGCTGATCTGGCAGCCTGACAGGCTACCGGTCGGCCGTCCGGCCGACCGCCAACGGTCTGAATATGACCGTTGGGCAAAACCCGGTCGACCGCCCGGTCGACCCAAAGAAACAGAGAGCACTGCTCTCAGGTCCGGTCGGCCGACTGCCAAACGTGCACAGGCTTGTGCACGTCGGTCGACCGCAAGAGTCGACCGGCCCTTGGTGCGGTCGACCCATGCGGTCGGCCGACCTGGCCTGTCAGCCACAATTCTGGGACAGAAACACATGTTAAAAATATTTTTAAAAATCTTTTAAGTCTTGTAAAAATACCCAAAAATAGTTTTATCATTTTGCATTGATATATAAACATGTGATAAAAATTCAACTCAAATATCAAGCAATTTGAACTATTTTTGTTTCTTAACATTTTTACCAAAACCAAAACATGTATTTTTATCAAACTTGGATTTTTCAATACATGAATAGGATAGTCAAAATAAGTTTGTATAGGAAGTTTAAGCATGCATGTATAACTAGAATACATCTATTATACATATAAACTATTTAAACTTGTTTTGATCAATCTATTCATGAAAACAAATATCGGTTAAAGTAAAAACCGAAAAACCAATATCCAAACATAAAACTTGTGTGTGTTGTGCACTTGAGCATATCAACTATACTAAGCTTTACACTTGGATCTAAACACACTAAACTAAAGTAGGATACCTAAGTCTTCTTGACGATCTTCCATTTTCAAGTCGACTCGATCCCAAACGTGATCCTCCGAGTGCAAAGGTATGATCTTGATGCTTGGGCACGGGAATCACCAAGTGAAGGCTTCCAAACTCATCTTTTTGAAGCAATCACCAACTAATATCTTGCTTAATGATCTGAAATTAAAATCACAAGATTATTAGTAAACATAACTACATGAGTTAATCATCATCAAAACTAGGGTGGAAGGCCTTTGGGCCAACAATCTCCCCCTTTTTGATGATGACAAAACTCATGGAGTTATATATGCATGGATTAAAGTTAAGCTTCAAAGAAGCTCCCCCTTAACTCATGCATAAACAAATAAACATAAAATATGCAATGAAGGCTCTTAAACATGAATGCATAGATATGCATAAACAATAAAAGGTTCTATATACCAATGAAATGTTCAAAACAAAACATGCTCTAGATACCAATTAAAATTAAACTAAATTAAACTTAATATATGCAAACATAAACGTGCATATTAAACTCTCAAATAATTCTCCCCCTTTTTGTCAATCATCAACAAAGGGGTAAAAACCAAAACAAAACAAAATCTTCGCCTTTTTTTTAATACAAAGAAACAATCTTCGATAAGGGGTAAAAGCAAAACCAAATCAATAAATTTTTCTCCCCCTTTTTATTCGAAACAATGAATCAATAAAAGGGTTAAAAAAATGTTCTCCCCTTTTTGTCTAAAACAAAAATTTTGATACCAATTGTAAATATTTTTCATTTTGAACATATGATACCGAATTGAAATTTTTCAATCATAAAGTATGGGAGTGGAAAACAAATACCAATTGTAAACATGAAAATCGAATTTTCTCTCCTTTTATGAAATACCAACAAAACACATGCATAGGCTTGAAATAAGATACCAATTGAAAATTGAATCAATTGAAATAAAGTTAAAACTCAAGCTTTAGCATAAACAAACACATATATATGTATGAAAAGTAAATACCAATAGAAATTGATATTCTTGGAATTGAAAGCATACATACATACAAACATATATGAGTATACAAGAAAGGTCAAAATTGATACCAATTGAAAGAGTCTAATGATACCAATTGAAACAATAAGATCAAATGTATATCTCATATTACCTACCACCCAATCAAGGTACAAGTTTTAAATGATTTTCATTTTAAAGCATACATGATTATGATCTACCATCCAACCTCTCATAGAAGGTAGGGGTTTTCAAAAGTAGTTTGAAAAATAAAGTGTGTTTGAAAAACTCTACCAAAATGAAGAATACCGTAACTAGTTAAATGAAAAATCTTGTTAACTAGTGCGAAATCCTTCAAGTAAGGAATAAAAACAAATTATTTTTCATGAAACATGAAATCCACATGATAATCAACACTCTAAGCCTATTAAGCATAAATATAACTCATGAAAACAAGCACATGAGTAATCAATAAAAGTGAGTGTACAAATACAATGTGAAGATCATAATCATGAAAATTGGTAATTAAGCTCAAAATTCCTTGAAACATGAAAACATGAAAATCATCAAAACTATTTAATCTTCAAGGTATATGTATGTCCTATACAAATTAAAGTATACATACATATCCGTAAACACAACGAGTCCACAAAGATATATGCATGAAGGCACGTGGCTCAAAAGGATGTATATGTATAAACAATAATTTGGATAAAATGGACATATACATGAAGTTAAACATAAAACACAAAAACATGAAACAAAATTTTCATTAAAAATAAAATTCATTTCAAGGTATATGTATGATTTGTCAACACAAAAAGTATACATACATATCCCTAAACACAATTGAGTCCATATATATATAGATTTGCATGAAGGGCAAATGACTCAAGGGGTATACATGTATATCTTAAGGTTTGGCAAAATAGACATATACATGAAATGAAAACACATAAACACAAATCCAAAAATAGGAATACAAGTTTAGAATGCATGAATCATCAAAACTAGACTATACTAACACATCTAATGGGAACAAATAAGCATTCAAGCACAAACATATATAGATTTATTTGTGGCCCACTATATGCACAAGTATATACCTAGTCTTAATGAAAACTAACATTTAAGCTTATATCCAAATCATGAAGCATCAAAAATAAGATAAAATCATCATGATAAATTTTAAACATGACTATTATGTAAATCCACATGTTATTAAACCTATGATAAGCATGATAGCTAAACAAAGGTGAGAACACTAAAATAATAGTCCATATTAAACATGGGTGTCTCAAAAGGCTATACATGCATGTCAAGGGTCTAATAAACATGACATTAACATGATAATCACTAAACAATAAAACATGCTATAAACAATGAAATGGAAGGCATGTAAATAATATAAGGAGTTAGGAATCGTTACCAAAACCTAGAGGGCAACTTTCCTTGTCTCCAAAACATGGTGGTCTTCTCCACCAAACATCCCTTAAAAGTGATGCATCCAAAATGTTTTCTTTAAGTACGGAACGCATCCACTCCAAGGTACCGCTACTCTCACGTCATGCGAGAGCCCACACCTACATTAAACAAAGGAGGGGTGGTCTTTGGTACCCATTGTCTTTTGGGTCCATAGGGGTTAGTACCTTCTCTAACCCAAACAAAATTATTTGCTAAATTTGAAGTATGTAATCTATCAAAGCAAAATTTAGCAAGGTGGCCCTTACGTCCACAATGTGTACAAGTGTACACATGAGCATACATTGTGTGATGGTGTCCGTGAGGAGCATGTGTATGCCGTGATGGGTGTGCATGAAAAGATGGAACTTGTTTCTTTCGAAACAAAGATTCCAAGCGTGTATGTCCAACAACACATTGGCTCAAAGTGGAGCCCAAACAATCAACACTCTTCTTAAGCATGGATATATCATTGTTAATCAAAGAAGAAGTGTGGCATGCAATAGGTGAAGTGTGTGATACTAACCTAGCATGGCAAACATGAGCATCTATTTTATTTTTCAAAAACTCATTTTTCTTAACACAAATATCTAATTCTTTTGTAATGAAAACAATTTCATTTTTCAAAGACTCATTCTCTTTTACAACAAAATCAAAATTTGAAGTTAAAACATTATTTTTCTTCAAAATTGTTTCACAATCATTTTTATTTTTCAAAAATTTATTTTCTTTAAGTGCAAGTTCTAATTGAGATCTTAATGAATCCCTTTCATTATAGACCTCAACCTTCTCTTGCAAAATAATGTCAAGTCTAGAATTCAAACTTTTATTTCTTTTTCAAGACCTAGACTTTTTTTTTTCAAAATCTTATATTTTTCTATTAATTTTTCACAAACAATAGAAAGTTCTTCATTTAAAGAATGGGCATCAACAAAGTCATTTGAAGAACTAGCACAATCATCACTATCTAGTTGAGTTTTCGATTGTACCTCAAGGGAGTCATTCCCTTGGACCATTAAGCATTGAGAGTCGGATTCTCCACTAGACTCCTCTTCTTATTGGATTGGCAATTGAAGCTTGGAGGTGGTTGTGGTTGTTGTCAACTTGTTCCACACTGCAAAAGCGGAATCAAGGTTAGAAATATGCATAAGATATTCTTTTGAAAGCGTGCTTCTAATGGCCTCAAGGGCAAGTGCATTAGCCTCTATATGCTTGCTATCACTAAGGAATGATTCCTTGGTAATGGCAAGGTGAACTTTATATCCTAGGGCTTGTAAATAGATGGACATCCTAGTCTTCCAAACAATGATGTTGGAAGGGTAAAACATAGGTGAGGTCATGAAGGCCATGGGTCCAAACTATATGTGTGCAAACAAGCAAATGCAAACAATATTAGCAAACAAATGGATCTCACTCCTAGGATATTAAGCCTAAGTATCAGGAGCGTAGGCTCTGATACCAATTGTAAATCACTTAGAGGGGGGTGAATAGGTGATAATGCTAATCTAGAAACTAAATGCGCTAAATGCGAACGTTTAAAAACAATATTGCAACACACTTAGTACAACACACAAGTGTAGCCGAATTCCCCGTGAAGGGCTTTGGACTAACTCCTCTTGATTCCCTTTTAATGGGTTGAGGTGCTATGTGAAGCTCTTGTAGTTAAGTATAAGTGAGGCACACACACAAGCAATCCAAGCATATAATGAATAAGCAGTATGAATCAATGCAAGGACAACACAAGCAAAAGATATGTATGATATGAATGATGCTATGCACAATATGAAGAGAGAGAGGGTTAAGAGGCAATGGATCAAACGCAAACACAAAGATATGTTTCGAGGTTCGAGCCCCTAGCTTTACGTCCCCGCCTTCACCGAGAAGGATTTCTAATCCACTATCTCCCACCGAGGGAACCTCTACCGAAGAGGATTTGTTACAATAAAGGGAGTACCGAACTCCTCTCTCAAAACACCGCCTCACAACCGAGGGGTAGGCCCGTAGCCAAACAACCAACAATCCACCTCACACTTGAGGGATACAAACCAACAACCAACTCCACCTCACCAAGAGGGAGTAAACACCAATCTCCACCACTACTAAAGAGGGAGCAAACACCAACCCAATACAACAACCTCAACCTCTACCAAAGAGGGAGCAACTCAAGAAATCAAGGGGTTACAACAAGTGGTATATCTCAACCACAAACCTCTTTCTTTTTTCTCTTTTCCAAAACAAATGATCCTAAATAGATTAGGATAGAGGATAGCTCAAGTGTGAAAAAAAATTAGAGTTTGGAAAACAAGAAATCAAATAAAAAACACTTGGGAAAACTCTTGCAAAAGATAGAAATGAAACCAATACAAATCTCCCAAATTTCTATTTTCTTTGATTTTTTTAAAAACTCTAAAACAAATAAGGTTGATCTTTTGAAGCTCTAAAACCTTTTGAAAACTTGTTTTAAACACCAAGAAAGTGGGAAAAAATTAGCTCAGAAAATCTTGTCAAAATCCATGAAGAGATGGGGTATTTATAGCCCCAAAACAAAACTAGCCGTTAGGCTGATCTGGCAAGCCTGACAGGCTACCGGTCGGCCGGTCCGGCCGACCGCCAACGGTCTGAAATATGACCGTTGGGCAAACCGGTCGACCGCCCGGTCGACCCAAAGAAACAGAGAGCACTGCTCTCAGGTCCGGTCGGCCGCCCGGCCAACCGTCCCTGTGACTGCCAAACGTGCATAGGCTTGTGCACGTCGGTCGACCGCAAGGGTCGACCGGCCCTTGGTGCGGTCGACCCATGTGGTCGGCCGACCTGACCTGTCAGCCACAATTCTGGGACAGAAACACATGTTAAAAATATTTCTAAAAATTCTTTTAAGTCTTGTAAAAATACCCAAAAATAGTTTTATCATTTTGCATTGATATATAAACATGTGATAAAAATTTCAACTCAAATATCAAGCAATTTGAACTAATTTTGTTTCTTAACATTTTTACCAAAAATCAAAACATGTATTTTTATCAAACTTGGATTTTTCAATACATGAATAGGATAGTCAAAATAAGTTTGTATAGGAAGTTTAAGCATGCATGTATAACTAGAATACATCTATTATACATATAAACCATTTAAACTTGTTTTGATCAATCTATTCATGAAAACAAATATCGGTTAAAGTAAAAACCGAAAAACCAATATCCAAACATAAAACTTGTGTGTGTTGTGCACTTGAGCATATCAACTATACTAAGCTTTACACTTGGATCTAAACACACTAAACTAAACTAGGATACCTAAGTCTTCTTGACGATCTTCCATTTTCAAGTCGACTCGATCCCAAACGTGATCCTCCGAGTGCAAAGGTATGATCTTGATGCTTGGGCACGGGAATCACCAAGTGAAGGCTTCCAACTCATCTTTTTGAAGCAATCACCAACTAATATCTTGCTTAATGATCTGAAACTAAAATCACAAGATTATTAGTAAACATAACTACATGAGTTAATCATCATCAAAACTAGGGTGGAAGGCCTTTGGGCCAACAGTTTATATTTCCCATAGTATAATCTGTTTCCATGTCTAGCATCTGCACTAGAGGAGAAGTGCTAAGTTGGCTTCATCTACATTATTAATGTTTGAGTCCATGGTTTGTTTAACGGTATCTGTTTTTTAAGCAGAAACGACTGACGAATTCTCAAGAGAAGTGTTAAAATATAAATACCTCGACCCTCATCTTAACTTCAGAGTTTTGGTATAGTGGCGGGACTTTAATATGATATCAAAGCAACCTGGATTCAAATCCCACTGGGCACGCAAAAAGCGGATTTAAAAACAAAAAATATCAATAGCATAAAAGCCCATGTTCATAAAAACGGCGCTCGACCTGCGGGGTATGTTAAAATATAAATACCTCAACCCTCATCTTAACTTCGGAGTTTTGGTGCAATGGCATGGAATTTAATAAGAAGAAATCCACAACTGTCTACGAACTGACCAACATAATTAAGTGATCCTTTATGCATTCTTTTGATTGTATCATGATATGCTTTATGTTTTTTTAATATGATAAATGTTTCCTTTGAAGTATGGAATCTTTAAACTTTTGCTACTTCTTGGATATTTCTGGAGACATATTAAGTCTTTTCAATGGTCTAAATTTCTTGTCTGATGTTACTTGATATTATGTTTCACAATGTTAAACTGACTGATGCACGGCACATTAAGAACATGAGTATATGTGAGAAAGAGAGCGTGGATCGATTTATTTCCCACTTAATTTGATATTAGTATGATTGCTTAGAAGGGGGACAAAACCTATTACTGTGAAAACTCTTGCTGTTATGTGCATTATAATATATGGCATCGTCTGTACAAGGTCTGTGGTAATTAAGAAAAGATTTTAAATTTTCTATTTTTTATTAATTGTTCAGAGTTTAGGAGCATGTAGTTGAAAACTGTTCTTGGGGTTTTGTTTTCTCACAGGTCTTCAACGTCTGTATTGTCTTATGAAGTCAGTGTGATCCCGAGATTTAACTTTCCTGCCATTTTTATGGAGAGAATTATCTGCTCTGATCTTCCTGTGAACCTTCGGGCCTTGGCTTGTAGAGCTGAAACAAATTTAGAAGAAAGCCAAAAGGTTCCTATGGCTATCAATGGCACGGGGTCAGCTTGTCCGGTGTTGCATCTACATCTGGTGACCAGTCCACCAATGATTTAAATGAGAATCATGCTGGTCCCGATCTTAATATGATACCTGTTTCACCAAATATTGAATTCAACAGCAATTGGGGTGTATTTGGGAAGGTCTGTAGCCTCGATAGGCCATGCATGGTAGATGAAGTTCATCTTCGTAGATTTGATGGCCTATTGGTAATTCTTTTATCTCAGACTTGTAATCACTGGCATTCTTGTTGAATGGGAGAGATACTCCATGTCTTAGGTTCTCTGATAAAATGGTTTGGATGAAGGAAAATGGAGGGACTCACCGATGTGTAATTGCCAGCATCACTGTTAAAGCACCAGTGCAGGAAGTGTGGAGTGTGTTGACCTCCTATGAAGAATTACCGGAGTATGTACTTTTCATCTTCCTGTTTGCTGCAATCTGTTATGGATTGTTTTATTTACTTATTTAACACCCCCCAACCACAAACCCCCCTGTAAACACACACACACACACACACACACACACATAAACAAAAAACAATATAATTTTTTTTTATAATTTTAAAAATATTTATTGCAGTAAGTGTCATCAATGCTTAGGCACAAAGTATTTCTGTCTATGGAGTTATGCATGTATTAGACTAGATGTATCATTTGTCCAAATTGTAAATTAATTTGGAGAACTGGGCAAGTCTTCGATTCCTCAAATCATCTTATATTGTCTTGACTAAGCTCCTATGGCCTATTCTTTTGCAGGATTGTCCCCAATCTAGCAATTAGTAAGATTCTGTTTCGGGATAATAACAAAGTTCGCATTCTTCAGGTAAAATCAGAAGCTAGTGTGGCAATATAATGAAACCGATGCTTTTCACATGATGCTTATTCCCTCTTTTCGAGAGCAGAATTCAGTTCCTCCTACTAAATTTTTTCTTGAGTTTATGTACTCAATTCACCTTTTAGCATCTTTTGCCCTCACCTTTAGCCACTGTACCAACCTTGTCCTCATCCAACTAGCCGAAATTGTCTTCTCATTAGATCTCACTTGGTGAACATTAGATGAATTGCTACGCAATAGATTGCCAGAATTTTGTGTTGGGACCAGTTAGCGGGTATTCAAGGCTTTTGTTGATTTTATGCTTTTGGAATGATTAATTGTAGTCTTCTATAAAATGTTTTTAACATGTAATTTAGAGTGTTTTAAAATTTGATATGTTATGTTCGTTGTTTGAATAGTGATCTGCAAACTTGTCATCTACCACAAGAGGAACTACTATTTAAAACTGGTGATGAGAAGACTTGTGTAGACTTCTTGATTTCTATAATAGTCCTGGGCACTCATGGATGATAGCTCCAGTTTGATTCAACAACATCTTTTTTATTCATGTATTTTTAATACAACCCATACTTGTTTACTGAAAGAATGAAGTCAACTAGAAGGGAGAATCACAATGTCAAGCGAACGAGGCAGGTGGTTGAATTTTGTATAAGCAAGCAGCACGACTGTGCCCCACACCTTCCATCCTAAGCTGTTTTTCCATTAAGAAGGCGTTTTTAGTAGATTAATGTCCTTCCTAATACGATATGTGGATCGCATGTGCTTTACATTAACTAGACTGATTACTAAGACTAGAAAGGGATTCACTGGATATCAGGAGGGCTGCAAAGGTCTATTATATATGGTGCTTCATGCACGTGTTGTCTTAGATTTGTATGAAAAACTTGAAGAGGAGGTTCGCTTTGAGCAAGTTGAAGGAGATTTTGACTCCTTCCAAGGGAGATGGCTTCTAGAACAGCTTGGGAGTCACCATACCCTATTGAAGTACATTGTGGAGACAAAAATGCGCAAAGATACCTTCCTATCGGAAGCTATTGTGGAAGAGGTATGCTCACCTATGCTCTTATATGATTCAACTAGTTGTAAATAAGCAATTTATATTGTTTCTTCTTACTTGGCATTATTCACATGATTTTAAGGCCTGCTGATTATTTGTAGATTTTCCAAATACTATCACATTATCCTCAAAAGTTACTTTTTAAACTATTAACTAACTCGTAAGTTATAAATAATGATGCATTTTTGTTGCTTTGAGTGAATCTAGTAACCAGTAATGCAGATTCTTTGCTTACTGGAACATTAGTTGAATCTATACTAGAGAAGCTCTTCTGCTTTTATATCACTCGCATATTCAAATGAGGTTTTTTGGCAATAAGCAGCCTAAAGATGGATATTACCCTAAAACTCTCTGTGTTGGACATAAGTCACATAACAAAACGTTCTTTTCTAATCTTTCTGTGCTAAACATAACAAGACATTCTCTTTCCAATCTTTCAATATAGATTCTGATGACCATAATTTCCTCTTTGATATATGTCCATATTTGTGTTTTTTATGTTCAAAATGTATTTATCTTATTGTTTATACCAATATATTTCCAAAATCTTTCTTGTCCTTTGAAATTGATTCTGCTTTCTGCCCTTCTCTTTTGGGATTCCACAAATTGCCAGTTCCCTATATTTCAGGTCGTCTACGAAGATCTACCATCAAATTTGTGTGCTATACGGGATTTTGTTGAAAAAAGAGGAGCTTCTATGAGCGATTTGTTAAACACACCGGATGAGCCAATTCCCGTGACCGATAATCATGCAGACATTGGAGATATCAGGCCGGTAGAAGTGGTCCCAAGTTCTCCTCACTCATCTACATTGAAGCAAAGACCAAAGGTTCCTGGTCTGCAAAGAGATTTTGAGGTGCTCAAAGCTGAAATCTTGGCATTTATTTCAGAGCATGGCCAAGAAGGATTTATGCCCATGAGAAAGCAACTTCGCTTGCATGGGAGGGTGGATATCGAGAAGGCAATTACTCACATGGGTGGATTTAGGAAGGTAGCAAACTCGATGAATCTTGCGCTTGCTTACAAACATCGAAAGCCAAGAGGATACTGGGATAATCTTGAGAACTTGCAAGAAGAGGTAACTTTACCAGGCGTTAGTTTTTCCTCTCCTGTTTCTTGTCGTCAGTAATCTTCTAGCTACTTCAGTATCCTTTCAAATTTTTATGTATCAAAGTGTTAATTGCTCTACCATCTGGAATATATAGGATACTGATTTGATTTATGTACTCATCTGTGTGGATTTTTGGTGACTAGTAATCTACTATATCTATAATTTGGCAGCTGCAGCCCTGAAGTTTGCGGCATTGACTTGTATTTTCACCATGCAGATAAGCAGGTTCCAGAGGAACTGGGGAATGGATCCTGCCTACATGCCCAGTAGAAAGTCTTTCGAGCGTGCAGGTGAAGGCAGTAACCTATTTTACATTTTAAACGTGATTTATTACCGAAGCAATTTGAGGCCAAGCAGTCTTTGCACAAGATGCAGAAATGACTTGAGATGTTCTATGTTTCTCTGTACATTGCTCCAGATTGAATGAATTCAATTATTTGCACCTCTCTTGTAAACATATATATCATAGAATGCTTACTGAAGACAAATAGCATTTGCTAAGGATTCTATTTCGCTGCTTATCTAATATTTGTTCTTCCTCTTGTTCTGGTTGTCAACAGGGCGCTATGATATCGCCAGGGCCTTGGAGAAATGGGGCGGCCTGCAAGAGGTTTCTCGCCTTCTATCCCTAGAGCTAAGACATCGCAGAAGAAAGTCGGCCCCAGAGACAGAGAAACAGCGCGATCTGCAGCAGGTTTCTGATGACCATAATGGTCAGGAAAAGATGTCAAATAAGCCTTGTGTTTCTCAAGATACACAGAAGTGGCTCATGAAACTAAAGGATTTGGATATTAACTGGGTCGAGTAGAATTATGAGTGTCATCTATTTCTCATTCTACTTCTTTCATTCTTTCCTTGACTGTCTGTAGACTGTCAAATACATGCATACAGTAGTATAAAGCAATGTATTCCAGTACAAGATTCGATTGAAAAATACGTACAGTGCTACAATGCTACAAGCCAGCTAGCTGGGCCTAGTGATGGTGATGAATCTGATAATGACGATGAAGCTTAGGTCTTTGAAAAGAAAAGGTAGCCAAGTTACATTCAAATACAGGGGAGCACCGAAGTCAGAAGAATCCTAAGTCAATTTATATTGTATTACAGTTAGCATTACTCATGTATATACGAACAAATAAAGGAAAAAAAAGTTTTTATTTATTAGTTTTCCTAATAAAACGAAAAGTTTTCTATTACCATGTATTTTAGAGAAGTTACAAAATAGAACATTATGATTATTTTAAAAAAAAAAAGATGTGCATTCTTTCTTCTGTATGCCAAAAGATCCTACCTTGATCTCGTGAATTTAAATCTCAAAAGAGCATATATTGTCTTAATAAATTTTCACTTTCCTTGATTAGGATGTGGATTGGAATGAGAACAATTATAGGCCAAGCCTGACTCGGGCCTAGAAGCCTAGGCCCGAATTGTAGTAACTCCGGCCAACTCCCAGATCTACTTGTCATGCATATGGTTTTATGCATCTCACGCCCCCCCCCCGCCCCGCCCCCCCCCCCCCCCCCCCCAACCCCGCCACACACCAACCCAAAAAAAAAAAAAAAAAAAACCCCTTTATTTTCATCTAATACTTGCCACCACAAGTTTACATAGCTCCCTTTATAGTAGGGGTGGCAATTTGGTCAGGTCGTCACGGATTGACCCATAATCAGGTTCAGGTTGTCCCAACCCGATTACATAATTGGATCAAAAATCAAGACCCGGACCTGACCCGCTCTTATGCGGGTTGGCCCGACCAAACCCGTTTGACCCAATTAAATTCCCACCCCCAATCTCTCTCTCTCTCTCTCTCTCTCTCACATTGTCCCTGCTGCTCGTTGTCATTGGAGCTCGCCATCGTCGTCCTTGGATGTAACGCCTGGATACCGCGGGTACGGAGACGTTACTGTAACGTATATACGCAGGTCAGAAATACCGTCACATATATACGCTAAGCATCGGTACAGGTAAGAATCAGAGTATGAAAGTACGTGGTGCATTATATATTCTAACATATGGGTACAATTACAAAGTTATTACAGGATGTGACATAATATTATAAGAATATTACATTACCGATAGGCGTAAATACGAGAATACAAAGAGATGCAATTATGAACAGTACAAAAGATGCTCACGGGTTACAAAGAGAAAACTCGAGAGATAAGCATGGGCATGGAAGGATAAGGCCTCGGACTGGAAAACACTGATCTACGATGCTACCGTTGCGCTACTCTGATCAACAGGGAGTTCATCATGGTACGAACTCCGGGATCTGGACATACAGATCCAGGGTTGTCAGAAGCAACCCAACGAGTGGTAAGATGAGTGCCAAGTAGCGTGCAGCGACAAGCACATGTGTATCGATAAATCTGAGTTGAAGAGCATGTATTGAAAACTGTGTCATGAGTACATGCATACAAGGGCTGGAATAAGGCATCAAGTAAAGTAAAGTGGCAAAACCAGTTATACAAGCCCAAAATACCGATCCGTGAGATTAGTATATCGAAGGAATAATTCAGACAAGGAAACCCTCATATATATATACCTTATATCTCACATCACCATATCCTGGTTTCATATAATCCGGATTGTCTCCTAAACTAAGAAAACATCATAAAATCGATAAAAACTGACAATACTGATGAAACCGAATGCGAGCAATATCAGTTGTACAAGCTCGGTTTACGGTTTCATAAGACTTGTACGTCGAAGGAATAATCCAAATAAGAAAACTATCATCCATATACCTTATGCCCCATGTCACCGTAATCCGAGTGTATACGATCTGAATTGCCAAATAATACAACGAATTATTAATTAGCACATTATTATTATTACTACTCGTCCTACCCAAATATCTAGATATGTATTCTGGCGTCCCAACACACATACATTCATATATGAGTAAGACATTGTTATTGGAAACTGATGATGAGACCAATGGGTTATGTTTATAGTGGGTCTCGTGCATGCCTAGGACCACGGTCTAGGGTGTTCTGTTGTTAGTATACGGAACTGGCCGCAAGGCGTATGAAGGTAGGTCTTATTGTATGCCCATTTAGAATATAGTAAGAGGTAGGGGGCTACCGCTCCCTTCAGAACACCTGGAGGCCCTTAGGTTATACCGGAAGTTTTAGTTGCACAACATATTTAATACCATTATAAATATATTCAACACTTGAAGTCCTTCAGTTTTCCCTTACCTGATGTAAGTGTTGGCCCAGAGGCCCATCACTCTAATTTTGATGATGATTAACTCATGTAGTTATAGTTTACTAATAATCTTGTGCTTATATAGTTTCAGTGACTGACTAAGATTTTAGTAAGTGTTTAGTTTCAACAAAGGAATTTTGAAGCTTGCACATGGTGATTCAAGAGCTCGTGCGTCAAGATCGCATCTAACACTCGGTTGGAGTCAAGCTCGTTGGATCGCGTTTGGATCGAGTCGGCTTGGAGACAAGAAGACTTCGGTTGGTGTTTAGCTTTTGTTTAGACCTTGTGTAAAGGTAGATAGTGTTGATATGCTCAAGTTCACACACACAAGTTTAAAGTTTATTGGTTTTAGTTTTCGGTTTAACCGATTTTGGATTTCATGTCAAAAACATAGATATATATTTTTATATGTATATTGGATTCTATCTAATATACAATATGCTTTAAAGTTGTTTCAATATCATATTTTTGTATTTACACAAGTTTTGGAGAAAACGGTTTTCCATTTCAAAAATTCAAGTTTTGAAAAATACCAATTTTGTGTTTAAGCTAAATTTCAATATCACAAAAATGGTTCAAATAGTTTATAATATGTGTTGATTTTTAGTCACACATGTTTAGTATTCAAAAATCTTATAAGAACTTATTTTTGTAAAGTTTATGTTTATTTTATGGGATTTAATTGAAATTAAAAAGACAAGTTTTCAATACTCAAAATCCTAGCCAGACTGCACTGGCGGTCGACCGGACCAGTGGTCGGTCGACCGTCACGGTCGACCAATGTGCACGGAACGTGCACAAAGGCCAGCCTATTCGGCCGGTCGACCGCGCGGTCGACCGACTGAAAGCACCCCACTCTCGGTGGGGGCCGGTCGACCGATGGCTTTGACCCGGTCGATCGGGCGGTCGACCGGAGGCACAGTGGTCATAAAAATGACCGTTAGGCGGTCGACCGAAAGGGCAGTTTTTCCCTTTCCTGACTGCCAACAGGTAGATTTTTAAGAGGGTATAAATACCCATCTCTTGAGCTAGTTTCTTCATGGTTTTTGAGAGCAAAATTTTTTCATCTTTTTAAGTGTTTTAGCAACAAATTTAAAAGAGTTTTTGTGCCAAAAGATTCATTCTTTATTTGTTTTAAAGGGTTGGAAAAATCAAAGAAAAAAGA
>JAVJIF010021441.1:0-47117 GCA_038442645.1 Agave tequilana
TGCTTAACTTCTTATACAAACTTAGTTTGACTTACCTATTCATGTGTTTTATGTTTTGGTATTTTTACAAAACATATTTTATGGACTAAAAGACAAAAACTATGATATATCTTGTTTCATGTATATTGGACCTATGTCCTTATGCAATAAGCTTAAATGTGTTTAAAATATCATGTTTTTGTATTTAAACAAGTTTTAGGAAAAATCAGATTTCCTAACTGAAAAATACAAGTTTGATAAAATACAAGTATTGGTTTTGATAAAATTTGCAAGACACAAAAATGATTTAATTTATTGACATATGTCTTGAAATGTTTTATCACAAGTTTGTTTATCAAAGTAAAATGCTAAAACAAGTTTTATGGAATTTTAGAAAAGACAAAAGAATTTTTCAAAATATGTTTAACCCAGTTTTCGACCCTGTTCTGTGCCTGACAGGCTAGGTCGGTCGACTGCACGGTCGACCAAACCAGTAGCCGGTCGATCGAACGGTCGACCGACGTGCACAGCCTTGTGGACGTCTAGCTGGCACATGGCACGGTCGACCGGTCGTCGACCGTCCCAGAGAGCAGTGCTCTCTGTATTTTTTCGGTCGACCGATCGGTCGACCGAGGGCTCCAACGGTCAGATTTCGACCGTTGGCGGTCGACCGACCGGTCGACCGGAGATCTGTCAGACTGACAGATCAGCCTAACGGCTAGTTTTCTTTTGGGCTATAAATACCCCATCTCTTCATAGTTTTATCTAATATTTTTGAGTAGAATTTCCTAAGCCTTTCTTAGTGTTTTAAACAAGTTTTCAAAAGTGTTTTTGGGTTTTAAACTTCCTATCTTATTTGTTTTAGGTTTTTGGAAAATTCAAGAAATTGGGAGATTTATCTTGTTCTTCATTTCCATCATTTACAAAAGGTTTTCCCAAGTGTTTTCTTTGAGTTTGTGTTTCCAAACACCTAGTTTTCCACACTTGAGCTATATCTTCTATCCTAATCTATTAGGATTTTGTTTTGTGGGAAAAAGAGGTGTTTGTGGTCTTTGTGATCACTTGTTGTAAAACCCTGATTGTATTTGAGTATCCCTCTTTGGTAGAGGTTGATCGGAGTGGTATTGGTTGTATCCCTCTTCGGTAGAGGTGATTGAGTTGGTTGTTGGCTACGGGCTTATCCCTCTTCGGTAGAGGTGGAGTTGTGATTGTACTGCCTCATTGGAGTGTTGTAAGGTTGAGAGAGGAGTTTGGTACTCCTATAGTGGATTGAAAATCCTTCACGGTGGTGAAGGCGGGGATGTAGAGCTAGGGGCTCGAACCTCGAAAAATATCTTGTCTTAGCGTTTGATCCATTGTCTCTCTAACCCTTTCTCTTTTTATTTTGTGCAAAGCATCTTCAATCAGTACATTGCATATCATCTCTATTGCTTGCATTTGTGCCTTGCATATATTCATATTGCTTATTCATATTATATGCTTGGTTGTTTGTGTGCCTCACTTATACTTAACCAACAAGAGCTTCACATAGCACCTCAACCCATTTCAAGGGGAATCAAGAGGAGTTAGTCCAGAGCCCTTCACGGGGAATTCGCTACACTTGTTGTGTTGTATGAAGTGTGTTGCATATTAGTTTTTAGCTTCAGCATTTTGTTTATAGATTAGCACTTACACCTATTCACCCCCCCTCTAGTGTTTTTCAATTGGTATCAGAGCCAACGCTCCTGATATTTAGGCTTAACATCCTAGGAGTAAGATCCTTTGTTTGCTAATCTATTGTTTGCATTTGCTTGTTTGCACACATATAATTTATACCCATGGATTGCTTTTCAGCCCCCATGTTCGATGTCTCCAACATTGACACATGGAAATATAGGATGTCCATGTACCTACAGACCCTAGGTTTGCATGTCTTTCTTGCCGCTACCAAGAAATGCTATCTTGATAATTGCAATCATATAGGGGCCAATGCACAAGCCCTTGAGGCTATTAGAAGCACTTTATCTAAAGATTATCTTTTACATGTTTCTAATATTGATTTTGCCTTTGCAGTATGGAATATGTTGACAACCACAACCACCACCTCCGAGCTTCATTTGCCAATTCAATCGGAGGAATCTAGTGGAGAATCCGATCCTCAATGCTTCATGGTCCAAGGGAATGACTCCCTTGAGGTACAATCGGAAAACCACTTAGATAGTGATGATTGTTCTAGTTCTTCATGTGATAACTATATTGATGCCAATACTTTAAATGAAGAACTTTCTATTGTGTGTGAAAAACTAATAGAAAAATATAAAGTTTTGAAAAAGAAAAGTCTAGGCATTAATAATGAAAATAAAAATTTGATTGCTAGACTTGATGTTATTTTGCAAGAGAAAGAGGAGATTTCTAATGAAAGGGATTCATTAAATCTCAACTAGATCTTGCTCTAAAAGAAAATAACTTTTTAAAATCTAAGAATGATTGTGAAAACCTTTTGAAGAAAATGAAAATTTGTCTTCAAAAGTTGATTTTGTTTTAAAGGAGAATGTTGCTTTGAAAAATAAAATTATTTCTATTTCAAATGATTTAGATGTTTGTTTAAAGAAAAACATTATTTTGCAACATAAAATTGATGCACATGTTTGCCATGCTAGGGTAGTATCACACACTTCACCTATTGCATGCTCCACTTCTTCTTTGATTGAAAATGATATAAATTTAATTAAGAAGAAAATGGATTGTTTGGGCTCCACTATGAGCCAATGTGCCATGAACCATACACGCTTGGAATCCTTGGTTCGAAAGAAACAAGTTCCATCCTTACATGCACACCATACACGGCATACACATGCTCCTCTCGGACACCATCACACGTATGATCATGTGTACACTTGTACACATTGTGGACGTGTGGGCCACCTTGCTAGATTTTGCTATGATAGAATACATAATGATAATTTAGCAAATAAATTTGTTTGGGTTAGAGAAGATACTAACCCCCATGGACCCAAGAAGGTATGGGTACCAAAGACCACCCCTCCTATTTATGATGTAGGTGTGGGCTCTCACATGACGTGAGAGCTGCCGTACCTTAGAGTAGATGCGTTCCGAGCTTCATGAAAATTATTTGGATGCATCACTTTCAAGGGATGATTGGTGGGAAGACCACCTTATTTTGGAGACAAGGAAAGTTGCTTTCTAGGTTTTGGTAACGATTCCTAACTCCTAATTATTGTTTACATGCTTTCATATTCATTTGTTTTATAGCATGTTTTAGTGTTTATCGATCATTATGAAAATGCCTTGTTAATTAGATTAGTGTAATACATGTTAGTTGTTTGAGACACCCATGTTATATGGACTTATAATTTTGTGTTCTCACCTTGTTTTGAACTAATATGTATGACCTAGATCTAATGCATATGCATGAACATAGTGATCATATGAAGTTTATGATTTGTACTTCATATTTTTTCATATTTATAGATTATTGTGAAAATACCATGATTATTAAATCCTTGACATACATGAATAGCATTTGAGACACCCATGTTTATATGGACTATTATTTTGTGTTCTCGTATTTGTTTAGCTATCATGTTTATCATAGGTTTAATAACATGTGGATTTTCTTAATAATCATGTTGATGTTTCTTTAGGATGATTTATATTCCTTTTTGTGCTTCATGTTTTGATTACATGTTTAAATGTTAGTTTTTCATTAAGACTAGGATTTATACTTGTACATATAATGGGTCACAAATAAATCTATATATGTTTGTACTTGAATGCTTGTTTGTACCCATTAGATGTGCTAGTATAATCTAGTTTTGATGATCCATGCATTTTTAAACTTGTATTCCCATTTTGGAGTTATTTTATAGATCATGTGTTTTACATTTCATGTATATGTGCATTTTGTCAAACCTTAAGATATACATGTATACCCTTTGAGTCATTTGCCTTTTATGCAAATATATATATGGACTCAATTGTGTTTAGGGATATGTATGTATACTTATTATGTTGACAATTCATACATATACCTTGAAATAAAATTAGTTAATGAAAATCTGTTTTTCCATGTCTATCATGTTTTCATGTGTTTATATTTAACTTTATGTATGTGTCCATCTTATTCTAACTATTGACTATACATGTGTATCCTTAGAGCCACATGCCTTCATGCACATACATTAGTGGACTCATTGTGTTTGGATATGTATGTATACCTTAGTTTGCATAAGACATACATATACCTTGAAGATTAAATATTTTTTTAATTTTTATGTTTCAAGGAATATTGAGCTTAATTGCCTTTTCATAATGCCAAATGATTTACATGTGTTTTATGAAAAATAATTTATTTTTATTCCTTACTTGAAGGATTTCGTACTAGTTAACAAAATCTTTCATTTTAACTAGTTCGTATTCTTCGTTGGTATATGAGGTATACACTTGCTATGATTGTTGTTTCAATTGGTATCATTGAATTCTTTCAATTGGTATCAATTTTGATCTTCATGTATACTCATATGTGTTTTTGTATGTATACCTTAAATTCTAATGCTATCAATTTCAATTGGTATCTAATTATTCATACATATATGTTTTATTTGTGCTTATTATATCCTTATATCTTGAGCACAAATTTTGTTAAGCTTGTAAATTTAATGATTATCTTGTTTCAATTGATTTAACTTTTCAATTGGTATCTTAATTCGAGCTTATGCATGGTTTTAGTTGGTATCTCATAAAGGGGGAGAAAACTTGTATTTCATATTTTCAATTGGTATTCAAACCTACGTATTTCCACTCCCACACTTTATGTTTTCAAAAATGAATTTTGATTTGAGTTTGAATGAAAAATGCCTTCAATTGGTATCAAGATGCACTTCATTGACATATGTTTCATTGGTATCAATGTTTTGTTATTCACCCCTCCTTCTTGTTTCTTTGTTTCATACAAAAAGGGGGAGAATAATTTGTTTTGTTTTACATGCTTTAACCCTCTGTTGATTCTTTGATTAGAACAAAAAGGGGAGAAGAATTTATTCGTGTTTTTGTGTTTTTACCCCTTTGTTGATGATTGACAAAAAGGGGGAGAAGAATTTGGTTTTATAAGTTTTATATATACATGTATTTGTTTTAAAAAGAAACAGAACATGCATTATTTGTTCATTTAATTGTTTGGTATCTAGAGCACCTTTAATATTTAATATTTCATTGGTATCTAGAGCCTAGAGCATGTTTTGTTGATATAAGAGTTTTATTGTTTTCATGCATTCGTTGCATATTTATTATTTATTTGTTTATGCATGAGTTAAGGGGGAGCTTCTTTGAAGCTTAACTTTAATCCATGCATATATAACTCCATAAGTTTTGTCATCATCAAAAAGGGGAGATTGTTGGCCCAAAGGCCTTTCCACTCTAGTTTTGATGATGATCAACTCATGTAGTTATGTTTACTAATATTCTTGTGATTTTAAGTTTCAGATTATGTAGCAAGATATTAGTTGATGATTAGCTTCGATAAGGAGTTTAGAAGCTTTTCATGATGATTCCAGGGCTCAAGCATCAAGATCACACTTTACCTAGCTCGTGGATGGAGTTTTGGATCGGGTCTACTTGAAGATGGAGATCGTCAAGAAGACTTAGGTATCCTAGTTTAGGTTTGTGTGTTTTAGGTCCATTTGTAAAGCTTAGTATAGTTGATATGCTCAAGTGTACAATACACACATGTTTTGATTTTTATATGTGTTTTCATGAATAGTAGATCAAAACAAGTTTAATTGGTTATGTATATTAGATATGTTCTATATACATGCATGCTTAACTTCTTATACAAACTTAGTTTGACTTACCTATTCATGTGTTTTATGTTTTGGTATTTTTACAAAACATATTTTATGGACTAAAAGACAAAAACTATGATATATCTTGTTTCATGTATATTGGACCTATGTCCTTATGCAATATGCTTAAATGTGTTTAAAATATCATGTTTTTGTATTTAAACAAGTTTTAGGAAAAATCAGATTTCCTAACTGAAAAATACAAGTATTGGTTTTGATAAAATTTGCAAGACACAAAAATGATTTAATTTATTGACATATGTCTTGAAATTTTTATCACAAGTTTGTTTATCAAAGTAAAAATGTTAAAACAAGTTTTATGAAATTTTAGAAAAGACAATAGAATTTTTCAAAATATGTTTAACCCAGTTTCTGACCCTGTTCTGTGCCTGACAGGCTAGGTCGGTCGACTGCACGGTCGACCGAACCAGTAGCCGGTCGATCGAACGGTCGACCGACGTGCACAGCCTTGTGCACGTCTGGCTGGCACATGGCACGGTCGACCGGTCGGTCGACCGTCCCAGAGAGCAGTGCTCTCTGTATTTTTCGGTCGACCGATCGGTCGACCGAGGGCTCCAACGGTCGGATTTTCGACCGTTGGCGGTCGACCGGAGATCTGTCAGACTGACAGATCAGCCTAACGGCTAGTTTTCTTTTGGGGCTATAAATATCCCATCTCTTCATAGTTTTATCTAAGATTTTTGAGTAGAATTTCCAAAGCCTTTCTTAGTGTTTTAAACAAGTTTTCAAAAGTGTTTTTGGGTTTTAAACTTCCTATCTTATTTGTTTTAGGTTTTGGAAAATTCAAAGAAATTGGGAGATTTATCTTGTTCTTCATTTCCATCATTTACAAAAGGTTTTCCCAAGTGTTTTCTTTGAGTTTGTATTTTCCAAACACCTAGTTTTCCACACTTGAGCTATATCTTCTATCCTAATCTATTAGGATCTTTGTTTTGTGGAAAAAGAGTGTTTGTGGTCTTTGTGATCACTTGTTGTAAAACCCTCCTTGTATTTGAGTATCCCTCTTTGGTAGAGGTTGATCGGAGTGGTATTGGTTTGTATCCCTCTTCGGTAGAGGTGATTGAGTTGGTTGTTGGCTACGGGCCTTATCCCTCTTCGGTAGAGGTGGAGTTGTGGTTGTACTGCCTCATTGGAGGTTGTAAGGTTGAGAGAGGAGTTTGGTACTCCTATAGTGGATTGGAAATCCTTCACGGTGGTGAAGGCGGGGATGCAGAGCTAGGAGCTCGAACCTCGAAACATATCTTGTCTTAGTGTTTGATCCATTGTCTCTCTAACCCTTTCTCTTTTTATTTTGTGCAAAGCATCTTCAATCAGTACATTGCATATCATCTCTATTGCTTGCATTTGTGCCTTGCATATATTCATATTGCTTATTCATATTATATGCTTGGTTGTTTGTGTACCTCACTTATACTTAACCAACAAGAGCTTCACATAGCACCTCAACCCATTTCAAGGGGAATCAAGAGGAGTTAGTCCAGAGCCCTTCACGGGGAATTCGGCTACACTTGTTGTGTTGTATGAAGTGTGTTGCATATTAGTTTTTAGCTTCCGTATTTTGTTTATAGATTAGCACTTACACCTATTCACCCCCCATCTAGGTGTTTTTCAGAGACTTCAAGTGAAGCTCCCCCTCAACACATGCATATAATAAAAACATACTCAGGCATAGATAAATGGCACAAATGATAAACCACAATACACATGTCCATGCCAGAAAAGATAACTCATGTCATACAAGATAGCACATGTTCATACAAGACATAAAAAAAAACATAGATAAAACACATGTCCACACAAGCATAAAAATACATGTCCAAAATAAAATACTAAAATGTGTCCCAACACAAAATATAAAATACAAGAAACAAATACAAGCCCAAGAAGGTCTCTCCAGAATATCTCTCCCCCTTTTTGACATCATCAAAAGGGGAAGTCACTCCTCATCGTCGTCGTCCTCATCATCGTCCTCCTCATCGTCGTCCTCAGCATCACCTGCAACCATCTCCACATCCTCATCATCATCATCATCCTCATCATCATCAGAAGCCTCCTCCTCTGGATCAATAGCTGCAACACCTGGCTGTGGTGCTGAAGAAGCAGAAGGAGCCCTGACTGGAAATGGAGGGTCGGAGGGAGGAAGCGGTCGGGCAAATGGCGTGGGATCTGGACCAAGCATGTCGTACTTCACAAAGAGTGCACTAAATTGCGAGTCCATGTATCGCATGGAATCAGAAAAATAGGACATATCATTGCGAAGTCCCTGATACCGAGCGTCCATCTCCGCACGATGTGCTGCCTGCTCCGCAGAAATCTGAGTCAATCGCTGCTGAATCTCAGCGGTCACCCAAGACTGATGCTCCTGGAACTGAGTACGAAGCTCAGAGGAAATGAAGGCCTGAAGGTCTGAAGGAATGGATGGCCCTGGAGCAGCGGAAGTCCCTGGGGCAGATGAAGACCCTGGAGCAGATGTAGACCCTGGAACATGAGCAGGAGGAATAGGAGGCTGCTCAGGAGCGGGATGACGCATCTGAGCTTGCATCCTCTTCAAAAGGGTGCTGTTTAGGTTCACTGAGGGTTCGGTGGGTATCTCAGAGGATAGATCGAAATTGAGTTGTTTAAGGAGATACGAAATAAGCATCCCATAAGGCAAGTGCCTTGTGGGGACCATGACGTGATCAGAAGTCATGTGAGAAATTATGAAGCGGGGGATATTTATCTTAATCCTTTCAGAAGGCAATAGACAATCAGAGGAACATGACCCCTAGCATGACTGTATTCCCCAGATTTGGGTAAAATGTTATAGAATACAAATTTAGCAAGGACTTGGGCGGTGAGAGTGAATTTATTCACCTCCTCATTCCTTACTAATCCGGGGTTGTCATTCCCGTGGATCAAAGTTGACGCGGTGAGCGCAGACTCACCGACCGGATAGACAAAATCATGAAGGTCAAAGGAGTATACATCAACTCCTTCACAGGAGAGATGCAACAAATCAGCAAATTGTTCTAGAGGGATATCAATGTCTCTCCCTAGAACCTTAGACCTAACCCGGTTACCCTCAAAAGCAAGATTGGTATAAAAGTAGGGTATGAGTGAGGTATAAACCGGTTCTCTTATAGCCATGAATTGGTCTAAAGAATTATTCCTCAATATTTGTGGGATATTGAGGTGCTCAAAATCTTGGAGGACTACACATCTCCCAGAAATAATGGTTCTCCTCGAAAGGAGGATATACCGATTTTCTGCAAGGTCGGAGACAAATGGGGGTTTAGTCCTAGTGGATGAAGATGAAGGGACTACTGATTTTCCCTTCTCAGCTCTAGATCTTTTAGGCATGATTAAATTTTAGGTTAAAATGAAGATCTAGGTCACAAATAATATTAGGGCTTGATCTAGACAAAATGAAGGATGGACCTAGACAAAACTAGGATGAACAACTAGATAAAAAATCAAGATCTAAAGAAAAAATTAGATTTTTTCCTTGATGGAAGAGAGAGATCAAGTATCAAAAATCCCTGAGTTTGTACGTAGATCAGGCCTGAGAGAGATGATCTAGCGAGAAATTGAGAGAAATAAACAAGGATTAGAGTTGGATTTGAGGTGGGAAGGTGAGATAGGGTTTTTAAAGAGAGGGAGAAGAGAAATCGGCGGAGAGAAGTGAGAGAGAAATGAGAGATCGGGCTTTAAATAGGTGGGTAAGTGGCAGATTCCCGTCGCCCGGTCGACCGGGTCCGGTCGACCGAATTACCCGATAGCTCTGACAGACTAAACGGTCGACCGCACCGGTCGGCCGCCTACAGAGAAGAATGAAAACATTCTTCCAGGCAAGGTCGGTCGACCGGAACTCAGATCCGGTCGGCCGGTCTTGCCCAAAACCTGTCAGCAACAAAGACCTAAAAAAATTGTCTGAAAAATAGTGAGAAAGATATTTTCAACATACCAAATTTTAAAATATGTTTTAAAAACTTCATTAGTTATCATATCAACAAAATTTACACAAGACATTTTAATTTTTTTTATTTTTCATATAAAAAACAAAGGTTTAGAGATGTTGAAGCCGAATACCCGGTGAAGGGTTCTGAACTTCATCCTCGAGATTCCTCTAAATATGAGTTGAGGTGCGCAATTACCATCTCTAATGTATTTGCTTTAAATATGAATTTTTAAATATTTATTTTAGTTTTTGACAAAATGTGTATATAGATATATGATCAAGACTAGACATGTGGACACAAAAATATGACATAAAGCAAGATATCAAAAATTAGAACAAGGCATATACACAAACATGATGGAAATGTAAGTTTACACTAACACATATCAATGTAGCACAAAGGTAAACTAACAATCCTATGCAATTGTATACATAAACAAAATAAAAGCTTTTAAATGGAGAAGTTACCAAACTGAGGGCAATCTCCAAAATAGGTGCCTCCATGATAGTGATGCAAGCGCGATGTGATCTTTGAGCTTTGATGCATCCACCAACCGGGCACCATCTCCCCCTAAGTCTTGGAGGATGAAGACCCACCTGTTTCAACTAAATTGGGTGTGTCTTTTGGTACCCATATCTTTTTGGGTCCTTTAGGATTAGTACCGGGGCGAACCCAAACATGTTTATTATTCATGTTATGTTTAGCAAAACAAAATTTTTCTAAATGGCCTTTGCGGCCACAATGTGTGCAAACATAAATCCTACCACTACCATACATGTGAGCATGCTTGTGAGTATGTGCATGTTTTCGTACATGGTGAGTGTGTTTCCCTTGGGTTACTCCTTTGGGAAACCTAGATGCAAATCTATTTAAGTCAAAAGCACATTTTTTTAGAGTTGAATCTAAAACATCAACCCGTTTTTAAATTTCAACAAAATCATTTTTATCACAAGATACAATGGGGGTTTTCCCCTTACAAGCTACTTTATAGTTTTCAAAATCAATCTTTATTTTCCTAAAGCACTAGACAAATCATTTTTCTCTTTTTCAATAATATTAATTTTATCTTTCAAAGAATCATTTTCTCTTTTTAATTTCTTATTATGAGATTGCGAAATCTCATATCTATGTTGGAGTTCTTCAAAAAATTGGGCTAACTCATCCATAGTTAATTCATCATCATCTATGGAGTTGTCGAGATTTACCTTAGAAGCATCATCTCCATGTGCCATGAAGCACATGTGTGCGGCGCGTTCTCCTCTTCGGATTCCGACTCCGTGTCGTCCTACGTGGCCACCATAGCCTTCTTCTTCTTTGGGCCGTTCTTGGAGGTGGTAGCTTGGAGAGCGGGGCAATCGGCAATGAGGTGTCCGATCTTCTTGCAATGAAAGCAAGGACTCGGCTCCTCTATTTTCCTTTCGAATCTTCCTTGAGGTTTCCCTCTTCGGAAGTTGCTTTGCCTCCCTTTCTTGTAGAACATCTTGCCCACCTTCCGAATGAGCATGGCAAAGTCCTCATCGCAATCTTCCGATGAGTCTTCCTCGTCAAGGTTGGTTGGAGTGGCTTTGAAGGCGAGAGCTTTCTTCTTTGGCGCCTCCCTTTCTTCTCTAACTTTCATCTCCATCTCATGTGTCTTGAGATTTTCGATGAAGCCGGAGAAGTCCATCTCCTCCCTATTGTTGAGCTCTTTGAGGGTGGTTGCTTTTACTTCCCATGCTTTGGGAAGAGCTCTAATGACCTTCCTTATCTTTTGGTCATTATCGATCGCATCACCTAAAGAAGATAAAGCATTTGTTATTTTGGTGAAACGAGTGAGCATGTCATCAATGCTCTCATTCTCAAGCATATAAAAATTCTCATATTGAGAACGAAGCAAGTCAATTTTGGATCTCTTGACTTGTGACGTTCCCTCATGAGTCACAATTAAAACATTCCACACTTCATATGCGGATTTGCAATTTATGATGCGTGAGAGGTCATCTTCATTAAGGGCTTGGGTAATGCATATTGAGCCCTAGCATTTGCCTCATAGTCCTTGGTGGTGTCCTCGGACCATGATCTCTCATCGGTGAGAGGTTCTATAATTCTTTTATTATGGCCCTAGCAACCCTAACTCCTAGGGACTTAAGGAAAAGGTTCATCTTGACCTTCCAAATAGGGAAGTTCAAGCCATCAAATTTGGGTGGGGACTTGATGCTAGAAAAATCAAGTGAAGCCATGGATAGAGAGTATGATGCACAACAAATGAAGAATGCAACTAAATGATATAGCCAAATACAAGGATCTCCCTAAGGTGGTTAAACCAAATAGTAGGGTTAGGCTCTGATACCAATTGAAATCACCTAGAGGGGGGGTGAATAGGTGATGGCTATATGAAATATGACAATAATGCGGAATTAAAGAATCTACTTAACAATAAGCTCAAATTAAAATGCTTGCAAGATAAAAGACAATAAATAGTGCAAGTAATAAAGAGAGTTTGAGTTTAGAGAAATTTGAGCAAACGCAAACACGAGGATATGTTTCCGAGGTTCGAGCCACGCTCTACGTCCCCGCCTTCACACTTGAAGGATTTTCACTATTGTTGATCCCACTGGATCTCCAATACAAGGACACACTTGTCCTATCTCTCGTGATACAGCAACACCACTTGGAGCACACTAGCTCGCTTGAGGCCGATGCCTCTACAACTTCGCTCAAGAAGAAAGATGATCACACTTGATCACAAAAAGCTCACTTAGCACAATCCTATAACCAATATATAAAGATAGTACTTGGGATTGTGAAGTGCAAATGACTAGAGAGAAGTAGAGGGATTTTCTTCAAGTAGGTGTTTGGAAATTTTGGCTTTGATGAAAATCTTTTCTAAAAAAAATGCTTTTGAAAACTTGGATTTTCGATATAAATCTTGTACTAAAAATTGTTGTCTTATCATGTTGAGAAGACCCACTATTTATAGTGGATGAAAAACCAACTACACAGCTTAAAGGATTCGTTGGGGGTGAGATCCCAACAAAAAAATCTGTCAGAAAATAGAGCTGTTGGAGTCTGTCAGACTTTCTGACAACTACCGGTCGACCGGGTCGGTCGACCACCAACGGTCATATTTCTGATCGTTGGGGGAAAACGGTCGGCCGACTCGGTCGACCGAAATAAACAGAGAGCACTGACAAGTGCCCGGTCGACCCGAGCGGTCGGCTGACGTGCACACATGCACAGCCGTGCACGTCGGTCGACTGGGTCGGTCGACCGGAGACTATCAGATCTGTTTAAACAGAGTCTGTAGAAAAACTGGGAAAGGAATTTTGGTTCGAACTTTTTGGGTTAAGAATTTTGTAAGTAAGGTTCTAGACCTAATAAAGCTAAGAGTATGATCATAGGTCAACACTCAAACACGTTAGATCATTTTGATAAAAATCCTTTTTAATAAAATTGTTTTTCTAAAACTGGTTTTCCAAAACATGGTATTTCTAAAACTAAGTTAGAAATTCTGAAATAAAAATTCTTTTGAAGCCATGAAGCAGAACTAAGTGTGTGTGAGTGACAATCCCAAATAATCTACCTCTATCATCTAGGTTTTGACAAAATATCTAAAAAGAAAGTAAAATACAAATCTTGATCTTTTCTTCACTGTTTTGATTCCGAAGCTTTTCTACCGTGCTAGGCTTGGGAATGCAAATCTTTAGCGGCGTCCAAACTTGTGAGTCTTGATGTGGAGCCGACAAATCAACTTGTTTTAAATCTGAAATTCTTTTAAACAAGATTGTTAAACACATAACTAAATATGGTTTGTTATCATCAAAATATCGGGCTAATGGCCTTTGGGCCAACACCGTTAACAGCCCGAACCCGTGTCCACAACACATTAAAGGTAATCTTATAGAAAAACCCCTGCTAACTTTTATTAATTGCATTGAATTATTTTGAATTACATAGTTAACCCATTTTTATATGCTTTTAGCGTTCGGGCGATATCTGGAGCATCCAGACTCCGATTTGGACGATTCTGGAACCGTTGCGATCGTGGGAAAGAGAGCTATCTTTCCATGGCTAGTTTGTGAGTGTTTTTCTTTTATAAAGTATATTTAGTTAGAGATCCTAAATTGATTGATTGCTTTCAGTGATAGATCTTGATTATGGATAAAACACGATAACAATTAATTATTAACTTGTAATTACTGGTAACTCAATGTAATAGGAATAATCTATACTATTGAAAGTTACTTCCTGATTTAATATAACTATCACTCTTATTTCATGTGGAGTATCACAGGTAGATAACTATCGTTACATGTCGACTGATCCACATATACTCTATGACACTACACTGTCACTAGACAGGCATGCTAGATATCGTTATTTCATGCACTGGTATCATCATTACACAGATACTGTAGTTCAATGGACATGGTATTATATTATCCACTGACCACTGTTATTACATGTACTAGTGATACGCCGATATGTTACACGGATTATTACTACACATATATGTTCCAGTGGTACACAGATATACCAATTCATGGAGTACCGCATTTCATATTATTGTTATCATCGCTACATGGATGCTCGATACACAGTTATCTCATGTTCACACATCACTGTTACATACGCTCACCGCAGAGTGTACATACATGTATTGTTTCGATCTTCTTGTCATATGAATCACCGTACATATTACATGTATTATTGTTCCATGTTATCCCTGTATTCTTATTATATGATTGTTTCCCGTTACTGATATTGTTATTCCTGTTACTGGACATGAGTGCTGTTGATATGCGATGTGTGAAACTAAGTGCCACGTGGATCCAAGCCACGGGGCCACCTCTAGAATCCCACATCTATTGTTTCCCGTTTCCCGTTATCTTGTTCTCTGCTATCAACAGAACTCAGGTCCTGTTATCATGTTACATGTACCATGCACTGTACTTGTTCTTGTTCCGTTGTGTACTGTAATGACATATAATAAAGATAACTTGGGGATGGGGGAGACTTGACGGTTGATTAGATCTTATCGGGTGGATGTATTGGATCCATATTGTTACTCCCACTGCAGGGGATGGTAGTGCTGCCTACCGATTGTATAGCTCCATGAGCTCCCGTTACTTGATTTGTGCTCCCCTCTTAGCGGAGGGCCCTGGTCTCAGCAGCCAGGGGTCCGTTTAAGGCCGTGATCCCGGGTATGCACGGGATACACCTACCCGATAAGAGCTCCTCGACCATGGGTTTCCAATTAACATAATAAAATAGTATACACAATAGTGACGTCGGGAACACTTGTTATTTGGTCACTCTCTCGTTTGGATAATGGTACCCGTATGCCATGTCTGGATGGGTTCGACTGGAGTGCGGACTCCAGTATGAACTGCCAGTGGTATGGGACACTGGAAGAGATTGATTAAAATACCAGGCGGTACTGATTGCTACTGTTGTATAAATAACATGTCTTGCCTGATACATGTATACTATTATTTCGTTGTACTTGTTACTGTACCTGATCATTTGTCCGCTATCATGTTACATGTATACTTTGTTACTTTACCTGGTACATGTTACACTTTCTGTGGTGGCATACTACTCATGTACATGTATACTCAGCCTTGCATATATTCTATTTTCTGTATACCTTGCAGACATCATTACTGTATATGCACAATACCGTATTTTGGTTATATTGCATATGCCCATCTGCATGTTCACATGCCTCACGTCAACAATGTGTATTATATACAAACCTGAGACTGCTGTAGACATGACCCGATGATAACATGCTAGGTGGTGATGGTATTAAAAGCTGTCATTGTTATATTTCTACAGATTATTAAATGTCTATTATATGGTATCACTAGTACATAAACATGATTATATATTATTATCGTGCTTGTATTACTATAGTACATATTACTGCCTCCTTCATTTTATCACTCACTAGGTCGCTTTCTGACGACCCTGGTTTGTGTGCCCAGGTTGGAGATCCAAGTTATCATTTTGTCAGATAGTCCATTGGATTCACATAGGAGACTCACCATCGAGACCATTCATAGGTATCTTTGGGATTTGTTTCTGTTATCTTATTTATCCCTGTTTTCCTATCTGTTATGATCACTAACCTCTTTCTGCAGGTATTCTTGTACTTATTTCATGCTGGAACTCATGTATATATGGAGGTTATTTACTGTACTGAGGCTTAACATACGTACGTGAGGGTATCTTTGCCCTGCGTAAGTACGTCGCCATAACGTCCCCGTACCTGCGGGATCGGGACGTTACAAAAATAAACACAAGATGTATAACTAAAGAGTGAAACCGAATTCCCGGTGGAGGGCTCTGGACTTTCTCCTCAAGATTCCTCTAGACTAAGAGTTGAGGTGCCACTATGGCTCTCTTAGTTAAATACTAGTATGAGCACACACATGCAATATCAAGAATGTAATGAATAGGCAAGGTATAAAAACATGCAAGATACTAAACAATTCCAAGCATGTATATCGTTTAAGCACAATTAAATATCAAGCATATAGAGATGTAATAATATAAGCATGCAAGATATAAATACAAGTGAGTTGAGATATATAAGCAATCACAAATATGGGAGAATTATTTCGAGGTTCGAGCCACTTGTTCTACGTCCCCGCCTTCACCGCAATGAAGGATTTTCACTAAAATTGATCCCGCAAGATCACTCACCTACAATGGGCTCCCTCAAGAACTCTTGGCCAGCAAGTCCCTCACTTGTTCTCGCAAGAACAACACACGCAAACCCGCAAGCTCGCCGAGGCTGCACCTCTATATTACCTCAAATATAAGGGGTGGAACACTTGTGATCACTTTTCTTGATCACAAAAACTAACTCTCTCATATACAAGGATCCCTAGAGGATATATATAACAATAGAAAGCTCAAGCTTATGTGAGAAAACTAGATAGATTGAGTGGTGAAAAACTCAAGAAAACTCTTGATAAACTCTCTTTTTGATATGAAATTTATGCTCAAAAATTTATTAAAAAACTTCTGAGAAAGATGAAAAAAACTAGCTTTAAAACCTCTCTTGAAACTTACACAAAACTGGCCAAAAGACCCCATATATATAGGGGTTAGAAAACTAGCCATTGGGCACAGTTTTCTGGTCAGAATGACCTGTCGGTCGACCAGCCAACGGTCATAAAAATGATCGTTGGGGTTTCCAGTCGACAGCCCGGTCAACCGCCCCCAGGTCACATGCCCTGTCGGTCGATCACTCAGTCGACCGACCACTACTCGAGAGTTGGGTAGTGCAAGAAGATCGACCTGTCGGTCGATCGCTCCTTAATATGGTCGACCGGTCGGTCAGCTGATCCAGGGGCACTTAGGTCTGTCCACGTTATGTGCATGTCGGTCAACCGCTCGGTCGACCGAGCTAGGCTTCGATCGACCGTTCAGTCGGCCGATAGCAGCCCAAATCCAAATATTAAGGGTTAAAATTATAACTTTGAAACCCGTAAAAATTTTATTTAAATCCCATAAATTTCACAAAAATAGATTCATGTAAATACCTTGAAGTACAAATATGTGTGATAAAAAATCAACAGATATTACAAACAATTTGAACTATTTTTGAGGTATAAAAATTTAGGCATAAACCAGAAACCGTATTTTTCAAAACAAACTTCAAAATAAAAATCTGATTTTTTTCTCAAACTTGTACAAATATAAAAATAAGATATTGAAACACATTTGAAGTATAGTGTGTATGAAAATTATCCAATACACATAGATGAAATATACATGTTTTTAACAATAAGCTCAAAATAAGTTTTGATATATACAAAACGTAAACACATGATATAAAACTCATCAAAATAAGTTTTTCTAAATATTTGAACCATCATTGTATGTGGATGAGATCCAATACATATATAAATCATGTAAACTTGTTTTGATGAAACCTATTCGTGAAACCAAAGATGTATTCTTTGAAAATCCAAAACCAAAACTGTTAAATGGAAAACTAAAAACTCTTTATCACGAAATATTTTGTGTGTATAAATGAGCTTGAGCAATTCACGACTAATCTATCCTTTACATTTTATTTAAAACAAAAATCTTAAACTTACAAATATGGACTCAAGTCTTCTCTTGAAAATCTTCTTTTTCATCCTAACTTGGTTCAAATATGATCCATGAGCTAAACTCCTCTTTGAGTACTTGATGCGATCTTAAAGCGTGAGAGCTTATATCAACACGTGTTAACTTCAAAACTTAACTTCGAATCTTTTATTGAAGCTAAACGCCGATTAAGATCTTGATTGAATATTTGAAACTAAATGAGCACAAGATCTTAATCACTCATGCATGGATTAAAGATAAGCTTCATAGAAGCTTCCTTTAACTCATGCATAGCAAAAATATATAGATATTCAATAAGCGTGTAAATAAACAAATATATACGCAAAAACAAAATATTAAACATGCATATGTAGATTCTAAATTCTTCTCCCTCTTTTTGTTAATTCATCAATAAAGGGGTAAAGAAAGACAAGAAAGATGTATATGAGATATACATTCACGAAGAAGAGAGACGTTAAGTTAACTTTCACTGCATATATGCATTATATGAAGAAGGGATGACTAAACCCTAACCTATATAAGCATAATATACAATGTATAGATGGAGATGTTAGCTCCTCCTACATACATGTACCACATAAGGAAAAAAGTCAAGCTCTTCTATATGCACTACATTCAACATGAATCTATATATAGAGGGGATGTTTAGCTCCCCTTGTATATAAGCAATACATATCAAATAAATTTTAATTTTTTTTTGATACCACTTAAAACAAATTTTGAAACTACTTATAATTAACAAAACAAATTTTGATACCGTTTGTAGTTAACAAAACTAATTTTAATAAACCGATAGAAAATATACTAGTAGATACCACTTGTAGATACCACTAGTAGATTGAAACTAATTTTGCAATATAGATAACAATTGTAAACAATTGATATCAATATAAGAATTTTTTTAAAACAAAATATTTTTCTCAACAAGAATTTTCCTTTTTTTTTTGAAATATCAACAAAACCAATGCATAAACTTGAAAAGATACCAATTGAAAAATCAATTGACATTAAAAACTAAATCAAGCTTAGTAAGAAACAATTTATGCTTTAAAACATGCATGAATATTGTAAATTTTAGCACAAGAAATCATATATATGTATGTGTGAAAATAGAAATACAACTTGAAATTTGATGCATACATATATAAGAAAACGAATATGAGTATACAAAAATATAATGAAACAACATGAAGATCATGTATATAACTCATAACTACATCTCTTTTCATGCACAAGTTAAGGAGATATTCAATAACCATCCGCCCTTAGAAGGCAGGGGTTTTCAAAATAAGATTTGAAAATAATTTTAGTACAGTTTGAAAACACTACCAAGTGAAGAATAAATAACTAATTCAAAATAGTTTTTTTGAAAACTACTTAAAGATTCTTCAAACATGAAACCAAATTATATATCTCACAGAACAAGCCAATTTACACAAGAATTGACTCTCAAAATATATAAAGCACATATATAAGCTCATAAAAATCAAATCATGAGTAAACATAAAAGTGAGTGTACAAAAATCATGTAATCAACATGTGCATGAAGATGCAGCAATGAAGCTCAACTCAAAAACTCATATGAAATTATTTTTCATAAAATATGATATATCATGTTATCATACAAAAATCATCAAAATTAGGACAAACAATATACAATCAAACAAATAAATGAGTATACAAAAGATATAAAACATATATAGCACATGTATCTCAAGAATTATACATGTATAACACAAGTTTTAACAAGATTTGCATATCAATACAAATATATAAATCAATATATGCTAAAACATATAAAAACATGAATCAACAAAAAAAAGGCATGTAAATTCATTAGAAAATATGAATAAAGTTTTTCAAAACGTACATGCATAGCTAATAACCAATCAACTCAACATTTAAGCACAAAACAATATATGATTGAGTTTAGGTTACTACACTAGCATATAAACATTTAAAATATTTTTGAAAGTGGAGGATGAAATGATTACCAAAATCTATGTAGCCAATTCATTTCTCCAAACCACGGCGGCCCTTCCACCAAAAGTCCTTGATAGTGATGCATCTAAGATATGTCCGTCAAGCTTCAATTGCATCAACTACTAAGGCACCAATCCTCTCACGTTTTGTGAGAACCCACACCAACATCAAAAATAAGAGGTGGCAATTTTTGTACCTATATTTTTTTTGGATCCATAGGGTTTTGCATTTGAAACCCAAACCTTTTTATTTGCAAAATTTAAAGAATTTATTCTATCAAAGTAAAATTTTGCAAGATGACCTTTACGATCACAGTGTGTACAAGTGTACACTCTAGCATACATGTGAGCATGAGAGTGAACATGATGTGCATGAGATATATGCCATGGGGTATGTTCATGAATATGTGGAACATGTTTCTTGCAAAACATGGGTTCCAATTTAGAGTGATTAACAGCACATTGGTTTGAAGTGGAGCCTAAACAATCAATTTTCTTTTTCACAATACAAATATCATTATTAATTTTAGAAGAAGAAACATGAGAAAAAAAACTTTTTTCTTTTTAGAATAGAAATATTTTCTTTTTCCTTTAAAATAATTTTCTTTTTCGAAAGTTCATTTTATTTTTAAATAATTTCAAATTTATTTTGAAAAAATCTTTTTCTTTTAAAACAAGATCATTCTTATTTAACAAAAAATTATTTTCTTTCTTCAACTTTTCATTTTCATCTTTTAACAAATCATATTTTAAGAAGTTTTTGACAAACATAGCAAGTTCATCATATGGCACTTCATTATCATCATCAACCTCGTAATCAGAATTTACCTCAAGGGAGTTATCCCCCTGGACCATATAGCACATGTTAAAAGTAGTACTTTCTTTATCTGAGTCACTCTTCTTGTCATGTGGTGTTTGTTCACCGAGAGTGATGAGAGTGTTTCATGTTACAAAAACCGAATCAATATTAGAAACTCCAGATAAATAATCAACATTTAGTGTTTGTTGGCCCAAGGTTACAATCACCTGGTTTTGGAGTTTTGATGATTACAAAACATATATAGTTATTTGTACTAATCATGTTTAAGTGTTTAAGGTTGTTTCAGGGTTCTAAGGATTCAACAAGTTTTCTTCCCTAAAGGAAGGTGATGATTGACTCAAGTTGGCTCAATTCAGGATCAAGGATTCAAGCATTCAACGATGCTTATGGAAAAGCCCAAATTGAAAATCTTGTAGTCACCTAGAACTATTGTAAGAAGTAGTATGATGAAGAGTGGGATATGATAAGTTGTGCTCAAGAAAACACACACACACGCAAACATTCACTTTTCAAAATACAAGTTTTTTTTTGGTTATTTGGTTTAGGTACATGATTGATTGATATACATGTCTCAAAATATTTCAAATTTTTATATCTAATTTGAAACATGTATTTCATCACTTCTAGCATACTACTTAAACTTCAAACCATTTAAAAATATTTCAAAAATTATTCTAAGTTCAAACTTCCTTCTTTAATTTTGTGTTTCAGGCCTTACGGTCGACTGAGCGGGCGATCAGACCTATTTCAGGCCAGATCGGTCGACCGTCCGGTCCAGGGCCTTGTGGCTTTGGGCGTGCACGTCTGTGCACACATGCCGGTCGACCAGGCCAGTCAACCGACAGACCTTGTGGTCGACCGATCGGTCGACCGACTGCAAGACCCTTAGTCTCGGGTTTGTCGGTCGACTGTCCCGGTCGACCGACAGTTCAAAAATTTCTTTTGTTTATCCTGCGGTCGACCAAACCGGTCGAACGAACCCAACGGCTATTTTGCTATGTGGCTTGCCGGTCGACCGGCCCGGTCGACCGATAGCCGTCAAAAGTGCCCAACGACTCTTTCTTGAAATCTGTTTTGTTTTTTATAATTCCTATACCTATTTCTGAATTCCTAGTGGCTAAACTCTACCCTAAAGACCTTGTATTCATTAAGGATGATATGAATTCTCTCCTTATAAATAGAGGTCATTGGTTATTTGATTTGTACAATAAAAATTCCTATTGTTTCATGTTTTTCAAAAGAGAAGAAAGTTTACTTGCATTGCTTTTCAAAGTTCTTTCATTTGCAAAAGTTTTCAGTTGGTTTACAAGTTCCTTTTACTTCTTTACAACTGAAATTTTTCTCACTTCACTTCTTGAGCCAAAAATCATCTCCACTCTATAAGAAGTTGTAAGAGAGAGTTTATGGTCTTTTGATCATCAAGTGACTTGTATTTCCTTGTGTTGAGATCCCTCTTGTGTAGAGGTTGGATTGGTTGGAGTTGGGTACTCCGGTCTAGTGTAGACCAATTGTAATCCCCTTGGGTGTAAAGGTTCTGGTGTGAAAATTCCTTTTGTGGATTTAGTGAAAATCCTTCATAGTGGTGAAGGCGGGGAAGTAGAGCAGTGGCTCGAACCTCGAAACAAATTACTTGTGTTTGTAATTGGTTTCCTTATTGCTTTTCATTGCTTTTCATTGCTTTATATTTCTATCTTGTGATACCACTTGCTTGCACTTCATTATTGCACTCATTTCATTTACTTGCATTTTCGGTCTTTACTTATTTCAACAAGAAAGCAATTACGCGTCTCAACTTATAATCTAGAGGAATCAAAGAGGAGAAGTTCTAGAGCTCTTCATGGAGAATTCGGCTACAATTTCTTGTTTTGAGTGACCGCTTGCATCATTTATACTTAGTTGTTTAAAAATATCATTAGATTAGCATTAACACCTATTCACCCCCTCTAGGTATTTTTCAATTGGTATTAGAGCTTTGGTCTCTAGGTTCTTAGCTTAACATCCTTAGAGAGATCCTATATTGCTAATCACTCTATTCATATTTCATCCTCATACACTTAGTAAAAATAGCTGAAGGAATTAAGACCCCACTCAAGTTTGATGGCCTTAACTTTCCTATATGGAAGGTTAAGATGACCGTGTTTTTACAATCCTTATGGAGCCGGGTTGCAAAGGCGGTAACTAAACCATTTAGCGTACCCACTTAGTAAAAATAGCTTAAATCAAATCACCCTCTTTAAACCTTTTCCCTTAATGTTAGATTCAAACCCGTTAAATATTTTAATGATTTAAAATCTATTAAAAATCCAACAAAAAAAATTAGAAATTGGTTTAAATTAAACCTTGTTAAACCTAGAGGACCATATTCCTAAACCCAAACTAATTAATCAAGATTTAAACTCCTTAAAATATCCTTTTAAAAGAATCTAATAATTCCTATTGAATAATTCATGTAGATTTATCAAGGCCTTGTAATTTCAGTGCTTTGGACTTGGGATGGATCTAGTTCAGGTGAGTGTTTCACTTATTTATTTTGTAAGTGTTTCTCTTCTTTGTTTTGTGAGTGTTTGCTTTTATCTTTTTCGTTATTTACCATTGTCAATAAATACTTGTGCTTCACTTTCATCATTTCATGTGACTGTTTAAGATATTTTTCTATTATTATCACTTGTATCACTTTATGAGACATTATTGATTGATCTACTTATTTGTGTAGTGACCTTGTATGAGTATCATTTCATGTGTTGGTAGATCGCTGTTGTTGGCTTAGGCCTAGTATTGATATACCTTAGACTAGACTTGACCTTGTAACTGATTTAGTGGTGATAAATCGTAGAATATAAATATATTGATCTTGAGGCTGAATGATTGATGATTGAGGACTAGAGATTCATATTTTATCTGTGGTACTTTTCGGATAAATTGTTTGGTGACTATTCCGAGCGAAACTTTTTAGAGATTATGGATTGGTAGATATGAGACTTTCTTGATTTTTGATCGATATAGACTTATTAGAGTTAGGTTTGACCTGAGCTTCATATTCTTTTATTGGAGTCTCAATGATTGGTAGATGGAATGTATGATGGTTAGATTATGATCAAACGTGTGAATATGATACCCTTGACTCTAGTGTATACGATAAGACTGACTTCTGGATTGTTAGAAGCTATTATTTTTAGATTATCGCATTGGTGAGTTTAATTGATATATTGATGATCTTATTGATATTGACTATTAGATATAGGGTGATCTAGACTCAATGTTGATCGAGGACGTTACACTGCTTAGTTATGATTTTGATTGATTGGGATATTAATGATCTAATAAACAGGAGATCTTTATTGATAAAATGAAATTTTGGACTTGAACCTGTCGGTAAACTCGATTGGATTTGAGTTGACTTGGGGGTTGAGGAATAGACGTTGATTTGGCTGACTTGATCTGGCTTAGTGGATTTTTAAACATGTATACTTGATATGTTACTTGACTTTGGGATCCTGTGATTGACCTTAATAGAGTGAGAGTGTGTGATAATCTAGATCAAATTAAAATATGAGGATTTGATTAGATGTATCAGAACTTGTATTTATTTCAGTTATTGAGGTTCAGATATATCGGTGATTATATTACATGTTCAGAGTTTTATGACAGCTATTGATCGATCAGATTTATTGATGACTTAGAGGATGTATATATCGATGACTTTAAGGATATGAATTGATTATATACATTGCCCGGATTATTCTATTCATGACAGTAGTTCATTATTCATCCTGAATATCTTGATTTACATGAGAAACTTGATTGTTTATACATGATATCTAACTGATACTATTGTCTATGTTACTTAATTGCTGGGAAAATATTGTTACACGGTAACAACACCGTCATGTTATACTTGTTACATATTCCTGTTATACCGGTATCCTGTTCATTGATATTATATATTCCTGTTATATCGGTATCCTGATTATATGTTGATATTGTTACCGTGACTACCACTGAGTTATCCCAGTGATTTAAGTAACATGCACATTAAATAATCTTGATAAACTAATAACATGCTATTAAACAAGTTACACTGGGATTGGGGAGATTGATGGAGGAGACAGCGTCTGTATTTTGGGTGGACCTAGGATTTAGGTTGCGCAGCCGAAAGAGGGTTTCACTGCAAGGTTCCTGTGGGGTGACTGGCACCCCGTCCCGTTTCCTGTTCATGTTAGACATGTTCCTGACTACCTTGCGGTAGGTCCTGGTCCAGCACCAGGAGTCTGGGCCGTGGTCCCGGGTATGCACGAGACCTACCTAAAACACAGACAATGTCTCCAACCGATCAGTTTCAATAACTAAGGACCTCGATTGGCATGTGTGGTAGGCGTAGTATGGGATGCGTCTATTACATGTGATAATTGGTGTTTGCTGACATAATTAATATTAATAAACTGTTAATGTATTGTGACTAACCGTGATCACCCGACTATATATATATATATATAACTATGATGATATAGGATTGTACACCAGACTAGTGACATGTGTTAGGTTATACCTTCAGGTATCAGTTGCTTGTTTACACTTGTGATAGTTGACTTTTATCTTCATTCATGTTATGCAGTTATCTGTTTATCATGTTATTTAGTTATCTTCTATCTGTGGTTTATCTGGTTATTTTCTGTGCACATTTGTTATATGTACGAGCTCTCCCTTTTACACACACACACACACTCATCAGGTCATTTTCTGACGATCCTGAATTTGCATGTCCAGATATTGGACGCTTTATTTCTATTATGCAGGTGTTCAATGAGACTGTACGCTTCGCGAAGAGCTGGAGCTTCACCCTTTTCGATTCCGGTATTCTTATCTTTCTTATCTTCATATTATTTCCTGATTCTCGTTATATCAGATTCATTTGTTATTCCAGTTCTTTATTCATATGATATCATGTGTGGATGCTTATATGTATTATTGCAGTGGTCGTTGACTCATTATAGTATAAATTAATAACTTGTTTTGGGTTACTTAAGGCTTAGCGCGTATACGTGAGGTATTTTCCTTGCGTATATGCGTCACCGACTTGTGTCGCGTCTCCGCTCCAGCATATTTTGGGAAGCGGGGCGTGACACACTCCCTCCATCTTGGGAAGTCAAAGCCACACTTTGAAGGAGCTCAATGACAAGGAAGAAATGGAGCTCATCGGTTTCATTGGGAATATCAAGACCCTTGAGATGGAAAGAAAAGTAAGAGAAGAGATTGCTCCTCCAAAGAAAAAAGCAATCGTCTTCAAGAGCTCTTCCACCTACTCCGACGAAGATGATGAGGAAGAGGATGATGAAGATATTTCTCTTCTTGTAAAGAACTTTTAGAGAATGTACAATAAAGCCAATTCCAAAATAGAAGGAGATGGCAAGGTAAAGAAGAGAAGAAAATCATTTGCTTCAATTGCTGGGTATAGTTGCAGAATGTCCGAAAAGCAAAGGAAAACCCTCCACCTCCAAGAAGCCATACAAGAAGAAAGTTTTAAAGGCTACTTGGGATTCGGAGAGTGAATCCGATGAGGAAGTCGACACCGCCAACATGTGCTTCATGGCCAATGAAAGCACAAGCAAGGTAAACCCTGATACATTTATTGATGAATGTGAATTATCTATAGATGAATTAGGAGAAGCTTTTGAAGAACTATCTCATAACTATGATTTTCTCAAAAAGAATACTTAAAAATGAAAAAGGAAAATGAATCACTTAACCACAAAGTTTTTATTCTCACAAAAGAAAAAGATGATTTATTTTCAACACTTGCTTCTACACAAAAAGATTTTGATAACTATAAAATTTCTTGCAAAGGTAAATTTTCACTAGTTGATAAAGATGAGATTGAAATCACCTAGATGGGGGTGAATAGGTGATAATGCTAATCTATTGAACTTAATGCGAAATTTAAAAACTAATTGCAATTACCAAGATGCAAGCAACAAGTGATGCACACAACCAAGCCAAGCATATAAGTATGAATGATCAATGTGAAATGATGCAAGGCACAAAGTAAAGAGAGAGAGAGATAGAGTAAGAGTCAAGGGATCAAGCGCAAATAACAATATATGTTTCGAGGTTCGAGCACCCAACTCTACATCCCCGCCTTCACACAGAAGGATTTCAACTCCACTAGCTTGTCCACAAAGGACCCACAAAGGGAACCTCTACCGAGGATTTGGGGCAATAACAATTACAAGATGTCACGCCCCGCTTCCCAAATACGCTGGAGCGGAGACGCGACATGATTCGGCGACGCATATACGCAAGAAAAATCCCTCACGTACACGCGCTAAGCCTTAAGTAACCCGAAACAAGCTATAATAAATCCCAACTGAATTAAATCATGAATACTGCAATACCACATATAAGCAACCACACATGATATCATATGAATAAAGACTGGAATAACAACTGAACTGATGTAACAAGAATTAGAAATAATATGAAGGCTAGAAAGATAAGAGTACCAGAATAGAATAGGGAGAAGCTCCAGCTATTCGCGAAATATACAGTCTCAACGAACACCTGCACAATAGAAACAAGCGTCCAATATCTGGACGTGCAAATCCAGGGTCGTCAGAAAGCGACCTGGTGAGTGTGTGTGTAAAAGGAAAGCTCGTGCATATAAACCATGTGCATAAAGTAATAACAAGATTAACAGCAGATATAAGACAACTGAATAACATGATAAAGTAACTGAACTGAAGTATATCTGATAATAACATGAATAAAGATATAAGACAACTATCATAACTGTAAACTAATAGCTGATGTCTGATTGTGTAACCTATATGTCACTAGTTTGGTTGGTTATTATTAACCTAACTAATGTAGTACTTAGTTGTGTCCCATACCACAGCTGTTTTCCCACATATCAAATAATATTATCATTATTGTAACTGCCTGCCGTTGTAGTGCATGTGTTTTGAAAGAGTACCGTGCATGCCCGGTACCACAGTCTAACACCCCTGGCGCTGAACTAGGATAAGCCGCAAGGCTCTGACGACTGAAGACCACAACCCCACACGAAAGAGACAACTAGTGTGGCGTCGTAATCCGGGCATAACCCTGACAACTGACAACTGAATAGGTAGCCAGTACTACCTTGGTTCCCATGGTTGGAACCCACAACTCGGTACCATAAGAGTCCTCCCAAAATACACGACATGCATCATCAGGCAATTACCCCTGTTCCCCGGGTTATAGTGTCTTTTATTTATAAGCAATCAATGCGATTAATATGTGGTAGTAACTGATATCTCCAACAACTACTGATGTCAAAACTAGCTGATAGTCTGACAACTGACAACTGATAACTGATATCTGACAACTGTGATATCTGATAACTATGATATCTGACAACTGTGATATCTGACAACTATGATATCTGATAACTGAGTAGCTGACAACTAATATCTGACATCTGAAATAAGATACTGGAGATATAGCCACTAACACAATAGTGCCACAAATAACTGATAACTGATACAGATAGCTACCAACTCATATAAACTCTGAGCACATAATATGATCACCAAAAAATAGTCTCACCAATAACTGATAAACTGATAACTGCTATTTGATAGCTCTGAAGTGCAAGATCACCGACATAGAATAGATCACTATCACAATAGTTCAATCTCTATCAATTGAAGTAACCAATAACTAAACATGAAATACATGATATGTCCTCGAGATCAACAAATCAACACATACTGAAATCATATCTACATATGAAACATCCTCAAAGAACTGCAATATAGAATAGTTCACTTCTAAGTCAATACCAACAAGTCATCCATACTCAATGATATAATCAGTTGGTACATCCAGAAACCCTTGCTTCTAATAATCCAAACCAATATGATATCACATATCAAAGTCAAATGTAAGATATCAACACATCTGATCACAATCCAACAGAAATCGGTCACATCTAAATACTGATCAATATCCAATGTAAATAACATAAATCCCAGATCAATCCAAACTCCAACTAAGTCCATATACTGATATAAGCATCAAGTAACCAATTTCTTAATAAAGTAACATCATATCAAGTCCATCATCAATATCCGAATGAATCATCTCCTAAGTCATTACCAATGAAAGAATAGCAATTCTAGAAAGTACTCTACATGAAATATATCATCTGTCCTCAAATACCTGAATAAATTCTTAACTGAATTATCACCAAGTAAGGGATATCAAGTCTGATAATTGTTCAGATAAAATATAGATTGTAAACTACAATCACGAACTAATCCAACATAAGATCAAACCTAGTGTACAGTCTAAGTTCCTTTACAATTAGTCCCAGTCTGAAACAGTAATCATCTATTCATAAAATGATATAACTCTAATATCTCAATGTCTAAATACAAGAGCCTCATATATCTGATACTCAACTATGTACTTAATCTATCCAATCAATAGATCGAGTCAAGTCACAGTCTAAAGGTATATCAAAACTAGGCCTAAGCCAACAACTTCAAACTACCAACACATGAAATGACACTGATATAAGCAAATATCAACTACATGAATAAAGTGGGCAATCATGGATATCTCATGAAACGATACAAGTAATCAAACTAGTAAAATATGACGGAAAGTCACATAAAATGATAAAGACAACATGTAAGCATACCACAACGGTAAATACATAAGAATGAACACTCACATAAAATGACGCGGTTTCGGAGTCGAATCGCCGTCTGGTCTTCACTGCACGAACCGGTACTGGCCTACGGATCATCCCATGGATCGGTCTTCGAATCCCCATTGTATCGGGTCCACAACGGCACGAACCTGAATCGTATCCGGGTCTCCTGCAACTGGTCCAGATCTCACCAAACGGACCCGAAATGTTGTGACACGCAACCAACACATACAAATAAATATAAATACACGCTAAACACTCACACGTGCATACGGACACATATGTGTATACCCACACACGTACATATACGGGTACAAACTAACAATCACGCATACATACATTTATACATGTTACTATACACTAATATTCATACACACACACACACACCACACACACACATATATACATGCTTACATATTACATACTTACATATATACTAATGCATAATTACACATATACTTACATAATACATTATATATGTATACCCATCCACTTAACACACACACACCAACTCACACACGCACACATATATTTAATTATAAATTTATACACAAACCAATTATTTACATAGAGGGAGTGTACACCTGATATTGAAAGAGGGACGGGCATGGCAGTGAAGTGTCCACGGTCGCAGCGCGGCGAGCACGGCAACGCCGGTGGAGGTCGCGGAAGAGATCAACGGTTTCGGGGTGAAGGCTGGGGTGCTCTGGCGGAGTCCCGGCGACGAGGAGGCGCACACGGGGAAGCTTCTTCGCTGGATCTGGTAGTGCAAAGGAGGAGGTCACCCTGGCTGCTGGGCTTGGTGGGTGCGCTGGCCTGATGGAGGGTGTGCCGTGGCTGCGCGGCAAGGGGGAATCAAGGGCAGGGGGCGGTGCTGCTGTGCGCGGCCATGGAGGGAGCTCGCTGGTGGGCTGCTATTGTGCCGCCGGAGAGGAGGAAGAGGCGGCTGTGTATTGGGGAGGAGATGGAGACGAAATTATGATTAGGGTTTTATTAAGAATATGATAATAAATAGGGGATTAAATAGTATGGGTTAATGGGTTTGAGGTTTAATGGGTATAGATTGGGTTTGGATTTAGAAATAAGGTTATTGGGTATAGGATCAACAAGTTAATGAGTAATGGGTATGGACTAAAAAGATAATAGGTAGGAACAAGGATAAAAGAAAACAAGAAATAATGCTACTACTAAAATATAAACATACAAGCCATAATAATACTAGTAGTCATAATAATAATAAATACAAAATAGTACTAATAATAAATTCAATAACTCTTACTAAAAATAATAAATAATAATAATCTTAACTAGTAATGGTAATTATTACCAAGTAATAATAATAATCCTAATTAATAATAATGACAACAATAATAGTAGCACTAAATAAAAATAAATAATTATCAAATGAATTAATAATAGAATTAATTACTATCACAACAATATTAGTACAACTATTAGAATAGATAAATAAAATAATACTAACACTAATAATAATTAATAAGCACCGACAATAAAAATAAGGATAACACTAATAGTAATTACAATAAATAATAATCATAATGGGATAATAATAATAATAATTACTACCACTAATAATAATAATAAATAATAACCTTAATGAAATAATGGGAATAATAATTAAGTTAACAATTAATAATAATAATGGTAAGTATAAAACTAATAGAAATAAGTAACTAAAAATATCGATAATTAAAAATGGTTATAATATTTTAAAGCTAAAATACTATTCATTATCTTAAAAAATTTCCATATTTAATAATAGTAATTATCACAAGAAAGAAAATAATAAATTAAGTTGATTAAAAAAATAATTTGTAAATTAAAATAAATACTTTAGAAAAATAAAATACAGTATTTCTAACTAGGGATATTACATTCTACCCACCTTATAAAAATTTCGTCCCCAAAATTCAAATAAAGCAGGGAATGGTAAAAAGAATCCCAGAATCAAAGGAGAAAACAAACAAACTTCACGTCGCTTCTCTGCACATCATAAATCCACCACGCTTCCGCTGCGCTACTCTGATTCTGTTACTGGCTTCAACATGAAGTATCCACTCCCAAGAGATAGAATCAGAAGAAATAGAATAGAAAGGAAGGATGAAATCAAGATGGAAATCCAAATCACTCTAACAGAAAAGTAGAGATCAAGGATATCGAAAGATCAAAGATGAGGATTTCCAAAGGAAGGACGGTCAATTCCAAATGGAGTCAATATCATAATGGATAGTATATGTATATTGCAGTGTTATTATAACTTTTTCAAGTTACTGGTAAGAACTAGATTCCCTTTTTATGTTGAACCTGGCTCTGATACCAAGAAAATCCTGTCAAGCCCCGCTTCCCAAAATACGCTGGAGCGGAGACGCGACATGAGTCGGCGACGCATATACGCAACAAAAATCCTCACGTACACGCGCTAAGCCTTAAGTAACCCGAAACAAGCTATAATAAATCCCACTGAATTAAATCATGAATACTACAATACCACATATAAGCAACCACACATGAATCATATGAAAAAAGACTAGAATAACAACTGAACAAGATGTCAGAATCAAAAATAATACGAAGGCTAGAAAGATAAGAGTACCATAATAGAATAGGGAGAAGCTCCAGCTATTCGCGAAATGTACAGTCTCAACGAACACCTGCACAATAGAAACAAGCGTCCAATATCTGGACGTGCAAATCCAAGGTCGTCAGAAAGCGACCTGGTGAGTGTGTGTGTAAAAGGAAAGCTCGTGCATATAAACCATGTGCATAAAGTAATAATAAGATTAACTGCAGATATAAGACAACTGAATAACATGATAAAGTAACTGAACTGAAGTATATCTGATAATAACATGAATAAAGATATAAGACAACTATCATAACTGTAAACTAATAGCTGATGTCTGAATGTGTAACCTATATGTCACTAGTCTGGTTGGTTATTATTAACCTAACTAATGTAGTACTTAGTTGTGTCCCATACCACAGCTGTTTTCCCACATATCAAATAATGTTATCGTTATTGTAACTGCCTGCCGTTGTAGTGCATGTGTTTTGAAAGAGTACCGTGCATGCCCGGTACCACGGTCTAACACCCCTGGCGCTGAACCAGGACAAGCCGCAAGGCTCTGACGACTGAAGACCACAACCCCACACGAAAAGACAACTAGTGTGGCGCCGTAATCCGGGCATAACCCTGACAACTGACAACTGAATAGGTAGCCAGTACTACCTTGGTTCCCCATGGTTGGAACCCACAACTCGGTACCATAAGAGTCCTCCCAAAATACACGACATGCATCATCAGGCAATTACCCCTGTTCCCCGGGTTATAGTATCTTTTATTTATAAGCAATCAATGCGATTTAATATGTGGTAGTAACTGATATCTCCAACAACTACTGATGTCAAAACTAGCTGATAGTCTGACAACTGACAACTGATAACTGATATCTGACAACTGTGATATCTGATAACTATGATATCTGACAACTGTGATATCTGACAACTATGATATCTGATAACTGAGTAGCTGACAACTAATATCTGACATCTGAAATAAGATACTGGAGATATAGCCACTAACACAATAGTGCCACAAATAACTGATAACTGATACAGATAGCTACCAACTCATATAAACTCTGAGCACATAATATGATCACCAAAAAATAGTCTCACCAATAACTGATAAACTGATAACTCCTATTTGATAGCTCTGAAGTGCAAGATCACCGACATAGAATAGATCACTATCACAATAGTTCAATCTCTATCAATTGAAGTAACCAATAACTAAACATGAAATACATGATATGTCCTCGAGATCAACAAATCAACACATACTGAAATCATATCTACATATGAAACATCCTCAAAGAACTGCAATATAGAATAGTTCACTTCTAAGTCAATACCAACAAGTCATCCATACTCAATGATAATCAGTTGGTACATCCAGAAACCCTTGCTTCTAATAATCCAAAACCAATATGATATCACATATCAAAGTCAAATGTAAGATATCAACACATCTGATCACAATCCAACAGAAATCGGTCACATCTAAATACTGATCAATATCCAATGTAAATAACATAAATCCCAGATCAATCCAAACTCCAACTAAGTCCATATACTGATATAAGCATCAAGTAATCCAATTTCTTAATAAAGTAACATCATATCAAGTCCATCATCAATATCCGAATGAATCATCTCCTAAGTCATTACCAATGAAAGAATAGCAAGTCTAGAAAGTACTCTACATGAAATATATCATCTGTCCTCACATACCTGAATAAATTCTTAACTGAATTATCACCAAGTAAGGGATATCAAGTCTGATAATTGTTCAGATAAAATATAGATTGTAAACCACAATCACGAACCAATCCAACATAAGATCAAACCTAGTGTACAGTCCAAGTTCCTTTACAATTAGTCCCAGTCCGAAACAGTAATCATCTATTCATAAAATGATATAACTCTAATATCTCAACGTCTAAATACAAGAGCCTCATATATCTGATACTCAACTATGTACTTAATCTATCCAATCAATAGATCGAGTCAAGTCACAGTTTAAAGGTATATCAAAACTAGGCCTAAGCCAACAACTCCAAACTACCAACACATGAAATGACACTGATATAAGCAAATATCAACTACATGAATAAAGTGGGCAATCATGGATATCTTATGAAACGGTACAAGTAATCAAACTAGTAAAATATGACGGAAAGTCACATAAAATGATAAAGACAACATGTAAAGCATACCACAACGGTAAATACATAAGAATGAACACTCACACAAAATGACGCGGTTTCGGAGTCGAATCGCCGTCTGGTCTTCAATGCACGAACCGGCACTGGCCTACGGATCATCCCATGGATCGGTCTTCGAATCCCCATTGTATCGGGTCCACAACGGCACGAACCTGAATCGTGTCCGGTCTCCTGCAACTGGTCCAGATCTCACCAAACGGACCCGAAATGATGTGACACGCAACAAACACATACAAATAAATATAAATGCACGCTAAACACTCACACGTGCATACGGACACATACGTGTATACCCACACACGTACATATACGGGTACAAACTAACAATAACGCATACATACATTTATACATGTTACTATACACTAATATTCATACATACATACATACATACATACACACACACACACAAGATATTATATATATATATTATAATATATATATATATATATATATATATATATATATATATATATATGTATATAATATATATGTATATATATGTATATATATATATGTATATACATGCTTACATATTATATACTTACATATATACTAATGCATAATTACACATATACTTACATAATACATTATATATGTATACCCATCCACTTAACACACACACACCAACTCACACACGCACACATATATTTAATTATAAATTTATACCCAAACCAATTATTTACATAGAGAGAGTGTACACCTGATATTGAAAGAGGGACGGGCATGGCAGTGAAGTGTCCATGGTCGCAGCGCGGCGAGCACGACAACGCCGGTAGAGGTCGCGGAAGAGATCAACGGTTCCGGGGTGAAGGCTGGGGTGCTCCGGCGGAGTCCCGGCGACGAGGAGGCGCACACGGGGAAGCTTCTTCGCTGGATCTGGTAGTGCAAAGGAGGAGGCCACCCTGGCTGCTGGGCTTGGTGGGTGCGCTGGCCTGATGGAGGGTGTGCCGTGGCTGCGCGACAAGGGGAATCAAGGGCAGGGGGCAGCGCTGCTGTGCGCGGCCATGGAGGGAGCTCGCTAGTGGGCTGCTATTGTGCCGCCGGAGAGGAGGAGAGGCGGCTGTGTATTGGGGAGGAGATGGAGACAAAATTATAATTAGGGTTTTATTAAGAATATGATAATAAATAGGGGATTAAATAATATGGGTATGGGTTAATGGGTTTGAGGGTTTAATGGGTATAGATTGGGTTTGAATTTAGAAATAAGGTTATTGGGTATAGGATCAACAAGTTAATGAGTAATGGGTATGGACTAAAATGATAATCGGTAGGAACAAGGATAAAAGAAAACAAGAAATAATGCTACTACTAAATATAAACATACAAGCCATAATAATAGTAGTAGTCATAATAATAATAAATACAAATAGTACTAATAATAAATTCAATAACTTTTACTATAAATATAAATAATAATAATCTTAACTAGTAATGGTAATTATTACCAAGTAATAATAATAATCCTAATTAATAATAATGACAACAATAATAGTAGCACTAAATAAAAAATAATAATTATCAAATGAATTAATAATAGAATTAATTACTATCACAACTAATATTAGTACAACTATTAGAATAGATAAATAAATAATACTAACACTAATAATAATTAATAAGCACAGACAATAAAAATAAGGATAACACTAATAGTAATTACAATAAATAATAATCATAATGGGATAATAATAATAATAATTACTACCACTATAATAATAATAAATAATAACCTTAATGAAATAATGGGAATAATAATTAAGTTAACAATTAATAATAATAATGGTAAGTATAAAACTAATAGAAATAAGTAACTAAAAATATCGATAATTAAAAGTGGTAATAATATTTAAAGCTAAATACTATTCATTATCTTAAAAATAATTTCCATATTTAATAATAGTAATATCACAAGAAAGAAAATAATAAATTAAGTTGATTAAAAAAATAATTTGTAAATTAAAATAAATACTTTAGAAAAAAAAAATGCAGTATTTCTAACTAGGGATATTACACAAGGATACCCAACTCCTCTCTTTACAACCACAACCTCTCACTAGAGGTAAAACACCAAGCCAACAAACAATCACCTCACACTTGAGGGATTAGCACAAAGCAATACAAGGATCACCTCACAACTTGAGGGATACAAATCAAATGCACAACCTCCTCAATACAATGAGGGAAAGGCACAAAGCCAAGCAAATGAAGGGTTTACAACTTGGTGGTCTAACAACCACAAACAATTTCTTTCCCACACAAAGATCCTAAAGAATGAGATAGTAGATGTAGCTCAAGTGTGGAGAAAATAAAGTGTTTAAAACAAAGAAAAATCACTTGGAAAATCACCACAAAGATATAGATAGAATGAACCAAACCAAATTCCCAAAAGACTATTTTTCTTTAAAATCTTAAAACACTTTCAAACAATAAGATTGATCTTTTTAGCACAAAGAAACTCTTTTTAAAACTTGTTTAAACACCAGAGAAAGCTCAGAAATTTCGTCCAAAAAATTCTTTTAGAAAAACTCTTTCCAATGGGGTATTTATAGCCCATTTACAAAACTAGCCGTTGGCAGCAGATTCTGCCAAAAATGAACTATCGGTCGACCGGCCAACGGTCACATTTGACCGCTGGCAGCTACCGGTCGACCGCTCGGTCGACCGGACCCAGAAACAGAGAGCAACGGCTCTCTGTCCGGTCGACCGCTCGGTCGACCGGGAGCAACCCGAGAGCAACCTGCTCTCAGTCGGTCGACCGTGCGGTCGACCGCTTATGGGGCAGCCAGCGTGCACGTATCCGTGCACGTCGGTCGACCGTTACGGTCGACCGGCTACTTGGTCCGGTCGACGACGTCCCGTCGACCGACCTAACCTGGCAGCAGCAGTTCTGGACAGAAAAACATGTAATTTTTAATCCTAAAAATTTCCATAAAATCTCTAAAATTACACAAAATAGTTTTTATCATTTTACATTGAAATGTAAACTTGTGTTAATAATTTCAACACAAATTTCAAACATTATGAACCAATTTTTGTGTTATAGAAATTTTGCCAAAACCAAAAACCGTATTTTCTAAAACTTGGATTTTGAATAGAAAATACATTTTGTCTAAAACTTATCCAAATACAAAAACATGATATTTAAACACTTTGAAGCATGTTGCATATGAATATAAATCCAATATAAATGAAACATATACATATCATAGTTTTTGTCTTTAATTCCAAATATGTTTTGTTAAAACTCAAAACCTAAAACACATGAATAGGTATATCAAACTAAGTTTGTTTAAGAAGTTGAAGCATGCATGCATATAGAACAAATCTAATATACATTAAACCATGTAAATTTGTTTTGATATAATATCTATCACGAAAACCATGATCGGTTAAATCATAAATCAAAAACCAATATTCAAAACATAAAACGTGTGTGAGTTGTGAACTTGAGCATATCATACTATTCTAATCTTTACAATTGGATCTAAACACAAAACTAAACTAGGTACCGATGTCTTCTTGTAGAGTGCAATCTCCACGCCGACTCGATCCTAAATTCCGTGATCCACCGAGCTTGACTCCAATGAGTGCTATATATGATCTTTGACGCTCGGGCTCTTGAATCACCATGTGAAAGCTTCCAAAACATCTTATCGAAGCTAATCACCAACTAATATCTTGATTAATGATCTGAAACTAAAACCACAAGATAATTAGAACACATAACTACATGAGTTAATCATCATCAAAACTAGAGTGGAAGGCCTTTGGGCCAACAATCTCCCCCTTTTTGATGATGACAAAACTCATGGAGTTATATATGCATGGATTAAAGTTAGGCTTCAAAAAGCTCCCCCTTAACTCATGCATCAGATAAATAAATAAGTATGCAATGAATGTTCATAAACATGTATGCATCAACATGCATAAACACATATATTTCTAAAATATGCTCTTGATACCAATTAAATAAAACAAATACATTTTCAAAACAAACTCTTGATACAAATTTTTCAAAACAAACTCTTGATACCAATTAAATGAAACAAACAAAGATACAAAACAAACTCTTTAGCAATAAACTCTTTTGATATCCATTGCAAGACAAATACCAAAAATAAACAAGTTCTTTAAATAAAACTCTTGATATCAATTAAAGCTATTTGATTCCAAGTGAACTTAATAAAAACATAAAGACATGCATACAAAACATGCATATAAACTCAAATTCTTCTCCCCCTTTTTGTCAATCATCAACAAAGGGGTTAAAAACAATACAAAGAAAAACATATTCTACTTCCCTAGTTGTTCAAAACAAGAAATCAATAAAGGGTTATACAAAACAAAACATTCTCTCCCCTTTTTGTCTAAAACAAACATGACAAGGGTCAAATCAAATATGATACCATTAAAAAATGTGTCAATGAGGCGCATATTGATACCAATAAAAGTGAAACTATACCAATTGAAAAACAAAAGTCTTGATACAATAAATACCAATTGTAATTAAACATTACAAATTTTGAATTTCTAAACATAAATCTTGATACCGATTGAAATTATTATTCTTTAAAGCATGAGATACCAATTGAAAATTTTCAATCATAAAGCAATTGAAATTATTATTTTCTATCATAAAACAAGGGAGTGGAAAACAAAACACCATTTGAAAGATAGAATACAAGATATTCTCCCCCTTTATGAAATACCAACTAAAACATGCAAAAGCTTGTGTATGGATACCAATTGAAAACTAAATCAATTGAAACAAAGTTGAAGCTCAAGCTTAGCATAATCAAAACATGTGCTCAAGGATATAGAAATATGATAAGCACAAATAAAACATATATATGTATGAAAAATGAATACCAATTGAAATTGATATTATTGAATTGAAGCATACATAAATAAAAATATGAGTATACAAGAAATGTCAATTATTGATACTAATTGAAAGAATTCAATGATACCAATAGGAACAACAATATAATCAAGTGTATATCTCATATAACCTAACCTCCCAATCATGTTCAAGTTTAAAATAATTTTCACTATAAAGCATACAAGAGCATGATCTCCCATCCAACCGCCCGTTGAAGGTAAGGTTTTCAAAAATAGGTTTGAAAGTATAAAGTGTTTGAAAAACTCTACCATAGCGAAGAATACGAACTAGTTAAATGAAAAACTTGTTAACTAGTACGAAATCCTTCAAGCAAGGAATAACACAAAAATATTTTTCATGGAATATGAAAATCACATGATCACTAAACACTTAAAGTCCATAAAGCCCAAATCATAGTTGTATGACCCGGGAAAGGAGAGAGACAGGAATATTACAGTAAAAGTTTTCCTTGAATCAAATGAAAAGGATTACAACAAAACTGTTCCTTCCGTTATAAGGGAGGGAGGATATTGAATCTTGAATCCCCCCTTTGTTTAATGCTGGGTTCTTCGTGTGGCGGTGGAGAGTGAATCTTGTTCTCCGTTGACCAGATGACCGTCCTTCTGGGATCTCCTCTTCGGCTGGTAGAAAGAGTAACTCAGCTCTGTCTACCAAAAACTCTCAAAGAGAAGGTAGGCGAAATCTAGCTCGTACGCAGCGAACTTGCTGAAGAGTTGATCTGCTTCTTTTCTCTCTGTGTCGCCCTCTTGTTGCCGATTGCCAAAAGTTCGACCCCTTCTTCATAGCGACGGGGCTATTTATAGAGGTTTAGGGGGTGATCGTGCCCCCTAAAAGTGCTCCACGATGAGGGGCCACTTCCCGCTACTTGTGCGGTGACTGGCCCGTAATCCGGGTGGTTACAACTGAGGCGCGGGTGTCGAGCCAACGCGTCTTGATGCTGAGACGCGGGCCAACGCGCCTTGATGCTGAGACGCGCGGTGTCGAGCCAACGCGCCTTGATGCTGAGACGCGGGCCAACGCGCCTTGATGCTGAGACGCGGATATCGAGCCAACGCGCCTTGATGCTGAGACGCGGGTGTCGAGCCAACGCGCCTTGATGCTGAGACGCGGATGTCGAGCCAACGCGCCTTAATGCTGAGACGCAGGTGTCGAGCCAACGCGCCTTGATGCTGAGACGCGGATGTCGAGCCAACGCGCCTTGATGCTGAGACGCAGGTGTCGAGCCAACGCGCCTTGATGCTGAGACGCGGATGTCGAGTCAACGCGCCTTGACGCTGAGACGCGGGTGTCGAGCCAACGCGCCTTGACGCTGAGACGCGGGTGATAGTGCCAACGCGCCTTGACGCTGAGACGCGGTGTCGAGCCAACGCGCCTTAACGCTGAGACGCGGTGATAGTGCCAACGCGCCTTGATGCTGAGACGCAGGTGATAGTCCCTCGCGTCTAGAGCTTGAAACTTTGCTTTTCAATGGCTTGTCCTCCCGTAACTTTTGGACAGCCTACAGAACCCCCTCCAAAGTTTTCGATATTCCGCAGTTAACTGGGACGGATTTCGAAATACTTTGGATTTTAGCCATATTTGCTTTCATGACTGGACTGTTAGTGCTCCGGGTTTGATTTTATCTGGAATTGGTCTTCGTGAGTGTACTGTTTGAACTCTTTGAAGCCACCAGAGTTGATCATGTTGAGTGTCTAGATGCACAGTCTAAACCTCCCCGATTGCTTTTAGTCTGTCACGAGTGTGCTTTAAGCCAGGAGTGGTTGGTCGTCTGCTTGCGTCAGTGTACTGTTGAACTGATTTTGCAGAAGCAGGAGGCCGAACGCAGGTTCTTTTCAAAAAGCCGAGATGGTACTGCTTTAAAGACGCGATTTCTGTAGGGTGCGTCCTTTGACAATGGAAACGCGCCCGATCTTCTATGAGGCAGACGCGATGTTGGGCCCGCTGGGTAGGACGCGGACTTAGGAAAGACGCGCCTCAAATAAAGACGCGATTTTCTGAGCGCAACGCGACTTTCTGGGTGCATTTATGGTGATGCTGATGGGGCATGTCCATAGGAGAGGTGCGTCCCTTGGGTGCGAATCTGCGCCGTGTCATGATTACGCCGCCAGCTGGCCTGGGGAACCGGCAGGATTTCACCTTTTGGCGTGCGGATTTCCTGGTTCATTAACTGAACCGCGCCACGTGTCAAATGATGACTCGCCGCGGAGCCGTGGCGCATGATCTTCTCTGTTCAAAAATGATTTTGTTCCACGCGTCAAGCGGTGACTTGCTGCAGCGTCTATCGGGCCACACGCCGCGTATCTTTGCGTCTTATCGGGCCACACGCCGCGTATCTTCGCGAATCCTTGTGCCTATAAATAGCCACAGTTGGAGAGATACCTCTTCTTCTCCGAACGCACTTGCTCAAGAAAGAGAGTTCTCTTCTTCCTCTGTTGAACTGTTCATCTCCATTAGTGGACTTTTGAACTATTCATCTTCTTTACTGGACTTTTAGATGGCACCCAAGACCAAGCCAACCGCATCTTCTTCACGGGCGACCGCCGCCGAGGTCCAGAGGGTGCTTCTTCTGCGCAGGACGCTGCTCTCCCAGGTATAATGCCTTTTAGGCGTGGATTTCACCATTAATGGAAGCTCATAGAACCCTAAGAATTTTTAACACAAGATATAACTCGTGTTTGATTCTCAGACGCGGTCTCAGACGCAGTCTTTGAGTTGATAACCGAGGCGCGGGTTTGGACCCTCGCGCCATTGGGTCCTGCGCTTCAGATTCTTCACTTAGAATATTTCTAATTGTGAAGGGTTCAGACGCGGACTTAGTTTACAGAACGCGGATTTGATCCTTGCGTTCTGTTTCATCAGCTGCCGATTTTGATGAATCTGGCACCCGAGTCCAAGCACTTAGACATCTGGGGATGTGAAAGGAAGGGAGTTACCCTCCTTAACTTCTGGCGATTATGGTGATGGAAGGGTTAAGGTGGATAACTCCCTTCTTTTCGCACCGCAGAAGTGACATCAAGGAGAATGTGGTGGAGACGCGGATCCTGCAGGTTTGGACGCGGATTTGATAATTCCTGCGTCCAGTATCTCTTCTGCGTTTGGACGCGGTTTTGCAGGTCTGGACGCGGATTTGATAATTCCTGCGTCCAGTATCTCTTCCGCGTTTGGACGCAGTTTTGCGGGTCTGGACGCGGATTTGATAATTCCTGCGTCCAGTATCTCTTCCGCGTTTGGTTATGAACACTTAGCATATAAAGTATCTAACTAAGTGTCTTTTCCTTTTGCAGTGCCCCATCCTTCTGCCTCACTCGCCAAGACGCGCCACTTTGGACATGTGGGTGGTGCTGACCAGGACTTAACCTTTGTGCTACGAAGGACTGCCCCGGTGACTGCTGACAAGTCGCCAGATCGCAGGGAGAGGCTCTCTAATGTTGACGTGAGGACTTTTCGGGTACTTATGACCGATGCGGCATTCACAACGGATGCTCACGTCAAGTTGGAGAAGCCTGCCTTTTTCTTCGGAGATCGTATTAACAAGGGCGGCCATCGTGTGTATGACGGAACTTATAAATGGCTCCGTCAGATAAAGGGTGGAAGATTCTTTCTTCCGGACATGGAGAGGATGTTCCCGCTGTCCTACTTCCAGCACATGTCCGTCCCTCGGAAGATGGAATGGGACATTTCTCGATATGTCCCCGAGATTACCCTCGGTGATTTGGGTTCCCATAAAGTGCATCGTCATGATAGCCATGACAGGTCGGTTCTCGGCCTATTCCCTGGGTCGCGCAAGTCTGAGGTTCCGGCGGGAGAGATACCACAACTTGGCACTACCTTCCTCAACGCGTTCATGGAAGCGAAGGGTGATTACCCGTCGGGTTCCGTGCGCCCGGGTGGGTCCATTCCACGGAGAACTACTGGTGGGGCAGAATGGTAGGTTTCGTCCTCACCGACCTTGGGGATCTGCTAAAGCGCGTGGGACTGTACCTGGCGGTCAGGGCCGTACAGTGGGGTATCCCACCAGGCTCTCATAACTTTTTCGGGATCCTGGAGCGCTACAATTCTCTGACGGGGACATTCTTTACCCCGGTCGGAGAGATGGGCCTTGCACTGCACGAGCTACATGAGGTCTCGGGGCTAGCAACAGGGGATATCCCATATGAGGAATATGTCCCGACCACTGAGGAGCTCCACCACTTGAAGAAAGAGTTTCCTCGGGTGTACGAGACTTATCACTTCCACATTTGTGGTCAGATAACCACCTGGCGGTCGCAGGGAGTCAAGCAACTGTCTTGGGCTAGTTACTTATTCAACGGTATCAATAGTAAAGACGCTCCGATAACCCGACTGGTTCCCAGTTCCGACAGGGAGATTGAAGATAGGATCGACCAGGCTTCTGAAGGCTTCTACACCACGGTCTCGAACGAGGACGGTTTCGACCCTGACCTGGTCTTTGAAAGCTTCCACCATCAAGCCCGGACCCCTATCTCCGATAAGGCACTGTTGGCAGGCTTCTTGATGCTGTGGCTGAAGCGTTGTGTGGTGCCCACGCTGCCACATGAAGTTATTGTTGCTGACGTGGTGTACCCGGCGGTGCTCCTGGCTCATAGCAACCCTATAGCCCTTCTCCCGGCCATGGTGGCTGGCATTCAGAGCGGGTTGCGGGCGCTAACCAAGAGTTTCTGTGAGGCGCCGAAAACTGCCGACTCCCCACGGCAAGCCGTACGTTGACTCAGAGGGGAATCCGACGGTGAAGCGTCCTAACCCTCGGATCGAGCTGCCTTATACGTACCTCCTGGCTTGGTACGTGATGCACTGCTCTTCTTTGATGACGGCGGTGCGTTGGAGGGAGAGTTCCGTCCCTTTTGTACACGGGTTGGAGGATTCGAGGTGGAGTGACCTTTATATATATTACGTCCGGAAGCGACTTTCAGATCCCGCGAATTACCAGATAATCGCTGCTTCCCCGAGATCCCTGGTGCATCTTCCGGGGATCTATGTACTGATTCCACGGGCTCAGATGGCTTCACGAGGTTGTCCGCGGGAGCCTTTTGGTGGTTGATCAATATCCGGCCCGGATATGTGCTTTTCCGGCAAGGGACTTCATGCACCATCGAGCCGTACATGCCGAATCGTTTCGCTCGACAGTTCGGCTACGATCAACTCTACGTCGGGAATCCCAATGCTCAACTCGCCTTCGAAGGGAACTTGTTCGAAGGTGCTCGGGCTTGGTACTACAGTGTGGCCGGGGACGGGAGCAATTTTCCGTCTACCTATCGAGGGGTCCAGGTGCCGTATGAGCTTCAGCTTCTGCACTTGGTACTCTCAGGTTAACCAGTCACCAGACTTTGTTCCAGCGTCTTTATGTATCGAGAGCATCAATGCAAATCTCGAGGCAAGGTCAGAGTCTGGTAAACCCTCGAAACTCATCGACCAGTTCCTGAAGGCTCGGAAGGAGGTCGGGAGAAAGATCGGGAAGGGAGCCACGAGCAGTAAGGCGGAGCCGCGGCCAACAAGGGAGGAGCTGCAAGCAGCAAGGGCGGAGCCACGAGCAACAAAGACTCGACAGGCGGTAAGCAAGCGTCGTCAACGCTCTGCTTCAACTGCTGAACCTGCTCCCAAGAAGGTTCGGAGAGACTTGACAACAGAAGTCTCCCGATCCGAAGACATCCCTGCTGTCGTTGAGGTACCTAGGGAAGAAGATATAGCTGAAGAGGATGTTCATTTAGTCCGTGCCCCTAGGTCGAGCAGCAGAGACCGTAGGTCTGCGGAGGAAGGGGAGCTCGTTGACAGAACCACCACTGCTGACGAGGATGAGCAGCTAGAGGTCGACATCATGAGTGGAGGAGATGTCGATATTCCGGGGATTTCAGTTCAACCCGGGTTTTTACTTGCTCATGAAGGGAGAGATGAGGTACAGCAACCTGGGTCGCCTTGTGTCTTCATTACCAGTCCTCGGGTAGTTGACCCAGTCCTACCACTGGGGTAATTGGTGGCAAGGCTCCGGCTGCAGAAGTCTCGCGCGAGGCGCTATCGTCTTCCTCACTCTCAGGGAAAGCGAGTTTGAAGACGATGTTGACTACGGTGATGAACCCGCTTTTTCCTGATCCGAGAAAGTTCTCCCATATCTCGGAGGAAGAAATATACGGGGGTGAGCCATCAACGGTATCACAGCCGGCGATTGTTCCCGCGGGAGGTACTCTTTTCACCTTTTGACCTAATTTCCCTTTTTAATTTTAAAGAGGAGGCTTTAACATTCTCCCTTTTTATGTTGCAGGATTGGCTGAGAATGTCGAGGCTGCACCCTCCTCGCAGATCGAGGAGATGGTACAAGAGTTGACCCAGCCAGAAGGGGTTACGGCTTTGGTGGCCGAGATAACTCCAGAGGGGGCAACTACTGATGCCGGGGAGGCTTCTCCTTTGCCGGAAGAGGAGGCAACCCCTAAGGCGGGGAAGAACCCACTCTGCCGGGTGAAGGGGTTACTATTGAAGCCAGGGAGACTTCCACTCCGCAGGATTTGCCCAAGGATTCGGCGTCTCTGGACCTCCCAGATGGTAAGGAAGTCCTGATATCTTAAATGTTTCGCTTTTCTCCTTTGTGGCTAATGTCGCAATAATTTGCAGAGGGAACTGAGGGGGCTCAGGTGGAGAGTCCGGCGGTCGGTACTCTTCCAAGAGGCCACACAACTCAGGTCTCGGCTGAAGCTTCTGAGGAGGTTGCGCTTGCTACTCCATCATTAGCTGTGAGGTTCCTGCAGAGATAACACCTCCGGAAGCGCCAGTGCCAGTCTCGTTCTTGACGTATCGACGGTCAGCACGACCCTCGTGCAAAAAGAGCCGGCTTGCACCCCTTTCTTCATGGTAGAAAGGGGGTCGGGGAGTACCTCGGGTGATGATACAATGGATTTCTTGACACGCAAGACGGTGCAGCAGTTCCTTGACGCGATGCGATCGTGCATCGATTTTATCCTGTCTGGGCGTAGCTCTTTTGACTTTGCCCGGACGTTTCTTGGAAACATGGTCGGGAACATCGAATTAACTAGAGGCTCTTCGCTTGCCAATTCGTGTATGCTGTTGGTGGAGCGATTGGGAAGTGACTTGAAAGAGCTGAAGTCTTTGGACAATACTAGCTCTTCTCAAGAAGCCCAGTCATCTTGACTAGGCTCCTAGCCACCCAGGAACGAGAGCGACAGGAGGTGGAAGCACAAGTTGCTGAAGAGGTCCGCAATCTCGAGCGTTCCCAAGCTGAATGTCAGAAACTGGCTGACGATTCAATGGAATCCGAGTTCATCCGGCAAAACGCAGAGCTCGCCATTACCAATGCTCGGTCTGCCATCGCTAAAGCGGAAGCCATGATCGCGGATAATGAGAGGACGCTTGCCACCATCCGGAAGAGGCTGGAGGAGCAACAAGCTGCGAAGGCACGAGCTGAAGAAAGCCAGACCATTCATTCCTCCAGTTGGAGTCTCTGCGAGCACAGCTGGCTGCAAAACCCTTTTTATCTGAAGAGGAGCTGCGGGTCCAAGCCATGATGGAGGCGGAGAAGGCACGTCAGCACGAGATGCATCGTCTCAGGGAGCGTATTCGTTCTTTGCCGGATCAAGACTTTTAGCCTTTTCTCCTTCTTCCCCCTCCTTTTTTTTTTTTGTAAGAAGAGGACACTCTATTAGAGTTTTTGTATCCACTTTTACTATCTTCGATATAATAAAAGTTTCTTTTGAAATTTTTATTCCATCTTCTTTGTTTAGCTGTGGATGAATTCAACTCCCTGATCACTGGCTGTGAATATTGAACTTAGGCAAGACTAAGTTCTTTCAATGAGACGCGGCGTAGACTCTAAGTCTTCTTGATGAGACGCGGCATTGATCTATAGAGTGAGACGCGGTCATCCGTCCATAGGAGCTTAGATAGAACTAAGTCCTTTGATGAGACGCGGCGTCAATCACAGGGTGAGACGCGTCATCATTCTATAGGAACTTAGATTTCACTAAGTCCTTTTTGATGAGACGCAGCGTCAATCACAGGGTGAGA
>JAVJIF010021442.1:0-95122 GCA_038442645.1 Agave tequilana
AGGGATGACAAGCCCTAATTCACATAAACGTATACTATGCAATGCATAAGAGGAGATGTGAAGCTCCCCTACACACGTGTACCACATAAGAAAGAGATTGTCAAGCTCTTCAATACAATATACACTCATCATGAATCTATATGTAGAAGAGATGTTAAGCTCTCCTTGCATATATGCAATATAAATCAAAACTTTTTGTATTAATTTTTTAAACAAAATTTTGAGATACCAAATTTTAAAATATTCAAATAAACATCTGATATCAAAAAGGTATTTTTTTCTTTTTAAGTATATGATATCAATTTAAATTTTTATTTTCTATCATAAAGCTAGGGAGTGGAGATACAAATACCAATTGAAATATGAAAATCGAATTTTTTTCCCCCTTTATGAAATACCAACAAAACAATGTGTAGGCTTGAAATGAGATACAAATAGAAAAGCAATGAAAACTAATCAATTGAAACAAAATTGAAACTCAAGCTTAGCATAAACACAAACATATATATGTATGAAAAATAGATACCAATTGAAATTGATATTCTTGGAATTGAAAAACATACATACATATAAACATATATGAGTATACAAGGAAGGTCAAAATTGATACAATTGAAAGAATTTCAATGATACCAATTGAAACAACAATAATGTCAAAGTATAACCCATATAACTAACCTCCCAACACATGCTTATGTTTAAAAGATTTTCAATAAAGCATACACAAGGCATGGTCTCCCAACCAACGCCCTTGGATGGTAGGGGTTTCAAAAAAAAATTTGAAAAATAAAGTGTGTTTGAAAACTCTACCATAATGAAGAATACCGTAACTAGTTATATGAAAAAAATTTGTAAACTAGTACGAAATCCTCCAAGTAAGGAACAAAACAAAATTATTTTTCATGAAACATGAAATCACATGATAATCAACACTCTAAGCCAATTAAGCATAAATATGACTCATGAAAACAAAATGAGTAACAATAAATGTGAGTGTACAAATAAGATGTGAAGATCATAATCATGAAAGATGGACAATAAGCTCATATTCCTTGAAACAAGAAATCATGTAAATCATCAAACTATTTAATCTCAAGGTATATGTAGTCTTATACAAACTAAAGTATACATATATATCCAAACACAACGAGTCCACAAAGATAATGCATGAAGGCACGTGGCTCAAAAGGATTATATGTATAAATAATAATTTGGATAAAATGGACATATACATGAAGTTAAATATAAACACACGGAAACATGAAAAACTAAATTTTCATTAAAACAAATTTCATTTCAAGGTATATGTATGATTTGTCAACACAAAAAGTATACATACATATCCCTAAACACAATTTGAGTCCATAATAAAGATTTGCATGAAAGCAAATGACTCAAGAGGTATACATGTATATCTTAAAGTTTGGCAAAATAGACATATACATGAAATGAAAACACATGATCATAAAACAAAACCAAAATGGGAATACAAGTTTAAAATGCATGGATCATCAAAACTAGACTATACTAGCACATCTAATGGGTTCAAATAAGCATTCAAGCTCAAACATATATAGATTTATTTGTGGCCCACTATATGCACAAATATATATCTAGTCTTAATGAAAAAAACATTTAAATATATATTCAAATCATGAAGCATCAAAACAAGATATGAATCATCATGATAAACATAAACATGATTATTAAGAAAATTCACATGTTATTAAACCTATGATAAACATGATAGCTAAACAAATGGTGAGAAAATAAAAATAATGGTCCATTATAAACATGGGTGTCTCAAAAGGGCTATACATGCATGTCAAGGATCTAATAAACATGGCATATCATAATAATCTATAAACAATAAAACATGCTATAAATAATGAATATGAAAAGCATGTAAATAAACGGGAGTAAAGGATTGTCACCAAAACCAAAGAAGCAACTCTCCTTGTCTCCAAAACATGACGGTCTTCCCACCAAACCTTCCCTTGAAAGTGATGCATCCAATTGATTTCCATGAAGCTCGGAACGCATACACTCCAAGGTACCGCTACTCTCACGTCATGTGAGAGCCCACACCTACATCAAACATAAGAGGGGTGGTCTTTGGTACCCACAACTTTTTGGGTCCATGGGGGTTAGTATCATTCCTAACCCAAACAAATTTATTTGCTAAATTTGAAACATGTATACGATCAAAACAAATTTAGCAAGGTGGTCCTTACGTCCACAATGTGTACAAGTGTACACATGAGCATACATAGTGTGATGGTGTCCGTGAGGAGCATGTGTATGCCTTGGTGGGTGTGCATGCATAGATGGAACTTGCTTCTTTGAAACAAGGATTCCAAACGTGTGTGGCTCTTGGCACATTGGCTCAAAGTGGAGCCCAAACAATCCACTCTCTTCTTCAACAAACAAAAATCATCATTAATCCTAGAAGAAGAGGTACATGTAATAGGTAGACTAGATGAAGAAGCTACACTAACATGGCAAACATGTGCATCAATCTTATTTTTCAAAAACTCATTTTTCTTTAAACATACATCTAAATCATTTGAAATAGAAATTATTTTATTTTTCAAAGAATATTTTCTTTTACAACAAAATCAAGTTTTGAAGATATAACTTTATTTTCTTCAAAACATCATTACAATCATTTCTATTTTTCAAACACTTATTTTCTTTTTAAACAAGATTAAGTTGAGATTTCAATGAATCCCTCTCATTAGAAATCTCCTCTTTCTCTGCAAAACATTGTTAAGTCTAGAAATCAAATTTTTATTATCATTTTTAAAGTCTAGACTTTTCTTTTTCAAAATCTTATATTTTCAATCAATTTTCACAAATAATAGAAAGTTCTTCATTTAAAGCATGGGCATCAACAAAATATTACATGAAGAACTAGAATCAAAACTATCTAGTTGAGTTTCCGATTATACCTCAAGGGAGTCATTCCCTTGGATCATGAACATTGTGAATCGGATTCTCCACTAGTCTCCTCCTCTTGTTGAATTAGCACTTGAAGCTTGGAGGTGGTGGTTGTGGTTGTCAACATATTCCACACTGCAAATGCGGAATCAAAGTTAGAAGCAAGCAAAAGATATTCTTTAGGAAGTGTGCTTCTAATGGCCTCAAGGGCTTGTGCATTGGCCCCTATATGCTTGCTATCACTAAGGTAGGATTCCTTGGTAATGGCAAGGTGAACTTATATCCTAGGGTTTGTAAATAGATGGACATCTTAGTCTTCCAAACAGCAATGTTGGAAGGGTCAAACATAGGAGGGGTCATGAAGTCCATGGGTCCAAACTATATGTGTGCAAACAAACAAGTGTGCAAATGCAAATGGTAGATTAGCAAACAAAGGATCTCACTCCTAGGATGTTAAGCCTAAGTATCAGGAGCGTAGGCTCTGATACCAATTGTAAATCACCTAGGGTGAATAGGTGATAATGCTAATCTAGAAACTAAATGCGGAAGCTAAAACAATTTTGCAATCACACTAATACAACCAACAAGTGTAGTCGAATTCCTCGTGAAGGGCTCTGGACTAACTCCTCTTGATTCCCCTATATAAGGGTTGAGGTGCTATATGAAGCTCTTGTGGTTAAGTATAAGTGAGGCACACACACAAGCAAGCAAGCATATAAGGATGAACAATATGAATAATACAAGGCACAACACAAGCAATATGATATGATGCTAAGAATGATGCTATGCACAAATAAAAGAGAGAGAGTGTTAAGAGACAATAGATCAAACGCAAACACAAAGATATGTTCCGAGGTTCGAGCCCCTAGCTCTACGTCCCCGCCTTCACCGAGAAGGATTTCTAATCCACTATCTGTCCACCGAGGACTCTCACCGAGGGAACCTTCACCGAGAAGGATTTTTACAACAAGGGAGTACCGAACTCCTCTCTCAAATACCGCCTCACAACTGAGAGGTAGGCAGTAGCCAAACAACAACCAAAAACACCTCTACCGAAGAGGGATACACAAACTAACTCCACCTCTCACTAGAGGGAGCAAACCACAATCTCAACCTCTACCAAAAAGGGAGCAAACCAATCACCGATCAACCTCTACCCAAGAGGGATACAACAAAAGTAAGGGTGTTACAACTTGGAGGTTTCCACAACCTCAAACAATCTCTCTTTTCCACAAAACAAGATCCTAATAGATTAGGATAGAAGATAAGGCTCAAGTGGATATCAAGGTGTTTTTGAAAAGCAAATAACAAAGAAAAACTACTTGGGAAATCTCTTGTAGATGATAGAAATGAAAATCCAAACAATATCCCAAAAAACTAGTTTTCTTGATTTTTCAAAACCCTTGAAAAACAATAAAGATGAAAATTTTAAGCTCTAAAACACTTTTTAAAACTTTAAAAACACTTCAGAAAAGTAGGAATTTTTGCTCTTGAAAATCTTATTTAAAACCCTAAAGAGATGGGGTATTTATAACCCAAACAGAAAAACTAGCCGTAAAGCTGATCTGGCAGCCTGACAGGCTTGCGATCGACCGGTCGGTCGACCGCCAACGGTCATAAATGTGACCGTTGGGGCATCCGGTCGATCGCACGGCCGACCGCCTACATACAGAGAGCAGACTTCTCTGCTCCGATCGACCGCTCGGTCAACCGCCCAGATACAGAGAACAAGGCTCTCTGATCCGGTCGCCGACCGGCCGACCGGCCCACTGTGCCAGCAGACGTGCACAGGTCTGTGCACGTCGGTCGACCGCCCGGTCGACCGGCATGGCCTGTCAGCACAGTTCTGGGTCAGAAACTGGGTCAGAAAAACAGTTAATATATTTTCTAAAAATTCTTTAAAAACTTCTAAAAATCCCCAAAAATAGTTTTAACATTTGCATTGATATATAAACATGTGATAAAAAGTTTAGCTCAAATATCAAGCATATGAAACTATTTTTTGTGTTTAAACATTTTTACCAAAACCAAAACTTGTATTTTATCAAACTTGAATTTTTCACTACATGAATAAGATAGTCAAAATAAGTTTGTTTAAAAGTTAAGCATGCATGTATAGAAAGAATACATCTATTATACATAAACCAATTAAACTTGTTTGATCAATCTATTCATGAAAAAAAATATCGGTTAAACTAAAAACCGAAAAAACCATAAAACTGTGTGTGTTGTGCACTTGAGCATATCAAAATTCTTATCTTTACACATGGATCTAAAACTCAAACTAAACTAGGATACCTAAGTCTTCTTGACGATCTTCATCTCAAGCCGACTCGATCCCAAACGTGATCCACGAGCTAGGCTATGTATGATCTTGATGCTCGGGCCCTGGAATCACCAAGTGAAAGCTTTTCAAACTCCTCTTTTTGAAGCAATCACCAACTAATATCTTGATCAATGATCTGTAACTAAAATCACAAGATAATTAGTAAACATAACTACATGAGTTAATCATCATCAAAACTAGAGTGGAAGGCCTCTGGGCCAACATATCCCCGACCAGACCTCAGAATACTTTAGTTCGACACAAAACTGAGCTTTGAAATCTTTCTTCACGTCAATGGGTTGGTACATTGGGTGTTGCTTCAGCATTATTTGGAGAGAGTGATGTCACCCATTTTGGGATGTTCTTTTGTGTCCATCAGTGCCCATGCATGTGCCACGAGTGTGGACTCCAGTAAACATTTTTATTGCAAATATTGTAGTGTGGGTGAATGGGGAAGCATAGAGTCTCCAACCACTACTTTCATCTTTCTTGTGCTCACACTCAATTATTATCTCTTTGTATCATTCTTCACGAACGCATACACAAACTTCTTTGCAATTGAGTGGTAGATTAATGCCAATCTAACTTCTTTGGCATTCTTGAATCGGCCCATACGGGTTATTGCATTGTGCCACCATGAAGAGATGCACACTGTATCATTAACCATTCCTCTGAAACCTATAATTCTTATATTGGGTTGTTGGCTTGGTAATGCACGAACATCTAGGTTATGTGATGGCTGAGAATGGAATCGAACTGCATAATAAACAAGCAAAGATAATTAGTTAAAGGTGGATAGTATATATCTCAATGTGGACATGTTGTGATAAAGGTGGTCATTTTGAGATAAAGGGGGACAACATTCAAATAAGGTGGACATAATGTGATAAAAGGGGACATATTGGGATGAATGTGGACATATTGAAAAAAAGTGGATGTATTATGTATTATCGTCCATATAATTGGATAGAGGTGGATAGATTGATGCCAAATATGTATAGCTTCTTATAGTTGGGGAGTTTTAAGCGTACTGTAGTTAAATTAATCAGAAAGACAGACTATTAAATATAAAAGTAGACAAGTTGCGTACTTTGATTGCCTTAGTGGCGGGTTGAGAAGATGAAGTCGCACCAACACCAACATACATGTGAACCAATCATGAGTCATATGAACGGCAAACTTAAAACATGTACTCTAAGTCTTTATGCTAATGATGGTGAAAAACATATTCTACTCTTGCTCAAGTTTGCACCTTAAATTTAGGTTGAGAAGAGAAAAATTAAGTAAAGCACAAGCTTCATTCTTAAGAGATTCAAGAGATTGTCTCTTATTCAACCAAAAACCGTGGCTTGACCACTGTTACCCGAGATTATACACAATAAAAACTCATTTGACTCATGATCCCTTAAAAGCAAATGGAAGAGGAAGAGAAAAACCCTTGAAATAAAGAAGAGGAAGAAGACTTAAAATAAAAAAATATGAGGAAGATAAAGCAAATGAAAGAAGAGAGGAAATATGAAATTAATCTTAACCATGAAATATGAAGGGAAATATCTCACTTTATCATCATTTGCCATCCAATTTCCTCTCTATGCACATTTTTCTCCTTTGACTAATCAACCAAAATGATCAAAACCCTAAAAATTATCCACTCCGATAAACTGTTTTGTTTGTCGTAGGAGTGCATTTAATGTAACTGTAAAAGAAAGACTTTTTAAAACACCAATTACGCTCAGCAGTTTTAACAGTGACAATTATGAAGAAATTGAATTAAATAAGGAAAAAATAATTACAATTACACAGGAGCAGAAACATTTGGTTACAACCTGATGAAAAGGCAAACAAAAAAAAAAGCATGCCCCATGTTCCTCGCGACAAGAATCAAACAAAAATCAAAACCATTTCCTTCGATAAATTCCAACTTCTCTCACACAACACAAGATCAACAATACATATTTGCAAAAAATCTAGTGACTTAAAAGTCAAATGTATCTATATCAGGTTCCAACAGCTGATCGGTCGCCTGGTCCAGCAAGAATGATCTGGAATTTAACACGCTGGTGTCAGAAACAAGAACATGTACAATAAAAAAGAAAAAAAAAAAAAACAAGCTGATAAAGCTCAGGCGATCTAGCAAGGAACAACTATTGGTGACCAGAAAAAAGCTTTCATGGGCAGCCACCAAGAAATTGAGAAGTTTAGGGAGCAACCCTGTCAACTACTCATGTAATTAAGCACATAGCCAATGTGTATGGCCGAGAAATAAGCTGTAGGGATACTTCACTTAGACAAGAGAGCTCATTTAACCATGTTAAATTATGCAGCATGAATCAAGGTCTAAGCTCCTGCAACTTAGTCCTCAAAAACCACAGAAGACTAGTCCTCGATCTACATAATGTTCCGACTTAAGAAACTAATAATAACATAATTGTCTAGATTATATAGATAGTACTACAGGTAGAACATGCAATGAGTTAGATGATCCCAATTATAAAAGCCTGTATATCAAAGAAGTATACTGGAAGGTTGTCTTTGTATAGAGCATGGGAGATGAGCAGCCTTGCTAAGACAAAGTTCTATATGTATGTGAAGTTTAAAAAAATATATATATATATCATAGGGCTCTACACAGGAGCGTAGAAAAAGTGGTCTGCCTTGCAAGTCCCAACAAATTCATTTTTTAGGACCATCTACCTCTAATTTGACAACCTTTCTAGCAAACATCACGCCATGGAAGTAGTTGAGTCCATGTGGTGCCAGTTTTACACTGGGGAAGTTGACTTCTCTAGTACTTGTGGGAGGAAGTACAAATCTCTTGTAAGCAATACTTACATTGCAGTCGAAAGCAAATCTCCGCGCGAGCATAATTGCTGCATTCCTTTCTCTCTCTGATTCAAAAGCTAATGTAAAGGAGAGGCCTTTCTTAGCTTGCCAAAAGAGTGTCTGAGCTGCAGCATTACCACCACCTCTAACCCCGCATAGCTGAGGAATTGTTATAAAAGGTGAGAAATAATAGATTTTTTGGAACCGTGCATTGCATGTGCAAGAATTCAAGAGATTTTTAAAATAGATGTTATTCAAGAATTCAAAGAGATTTCCCAACAGCGCAGCTCAATCTTGTTTGTACTCATTAAGAATATTAAAGATTATTACATGCATAAAATTCACGTAGTTCCGTATAAGTGAGGTTCAAATAGACATAGAAAAAATGAATGTTTGGACGTAAAATTTAAGAACTTGGCACTGTCCAAGAGAAACTTCATCTTCCAATCCAAGCACACATGATCTTCCCTTCTAATTTATTTCCTTCAAGTATACCTGAACTGAAAAGATGCGCGCCCTAAAGATACCCTAAGCTGGTTACTTCTAAAAAACCCTAACACTGAATCTCATTTATATGAAAATAGGAAAAAATATGTAAATGATCTCTTTTTTACGACCATATCAGACCCAACTTTCAATGAAGTGTAAATGATGGCTTAAAGCAACTATAGTTCAAAATATATGAAAAATGAAATATAGAATTAAAAATAAACAATAACTCTTAACAAATGATGACGGGTTGTATTCTGCTAGGAGTAAAGTTATTTGGCACAATGTGGCTCCTCTTAAGGTTAGAACATTGACTTGGTTAGTCGTCCAGGATAATTTTTTTAGTGTTGACAACTTGGATAAGTATTACTCATCCATGTGTTGTTTGTAAAATCATAGAGAATCAGCTATGCATTTATTTGTTAAGCACCCCCCCCCCCCCCCCCCACCACCACCACCACCAGGTTTGATTTGGGATTTTTGGAAGTATTGACTCAAAGTTAAAGGGAAACCTGGTTCTCTTCTCACTCTTGGTGGACTATCTGTGGGTGGGTGGGTTGGGGTGAGGAAAAGAATATGTACTTTATGGGATACGTTTACAATGGCCATAATTTGGGTAGTTTGGACCAAGAGAAATAATAATATTAATCATAAGGCTTTGTGTGTGTGTGTGTGTGTGTGTGTGTACCCCCAAATCTTACCTATTTAGAAATATTCCCCTCAATCATTAATATCGCTAATAATATCCCTTCAAATCTTACCTACTTGAGGTTTTAGAAATTTACCCTTGTTAGTTTTTAAATGAAATAAGAATAAAATACCAGTTATGTCCCTAAGTCTTTTACATTTATTTAAAAAAAGAGAAGAAAAGGGGAACAAAGAGAGAATGAGGGGCAGCAACATCAGATCTACCACCGCCCCTTCATTGGGGCAAAAGAAATAGTAGGGTTAGGATTTGGGTGTGGATTAGAGTAAAGAAAGAAGATTAGTCATTTTTACAAAATATTAGGTATTTTAACATGAAATAACAAAATATTATCTTTTCATTCTTAACAGTAACAGCAGGCATAATTTCTAAGCCCCAAAAGATTTGAGAGGTGAATTGACAATATCAATGGTGGGTAAATTTCTAAATAGGTAAGATTTGAAAGGTATATATCTAAAAAAAACCCTTAACCATAAAGCTTTATTGGTTTATGATTTACTTGACTCTATTCTATATTTTATTGATTTTTTGGATAGGTGTGTTGGCTTTAACTCTTAAGCGAAAGGTTGGTGCTTCTATTTTAACTTAATCTAGGGACAAAGATCAAAGTCCCTTGTGCCTCTGATGGTTCAGCCGGAAAACCAATTTTCTCAAGTAATTACCACCCAATTGAATAACTCAGTCATGATATGTTGGATGATTGGATGACAGAAGAGAAGAGAAAATGAAAATAGGGAAAAGGTTCCTGACATAACTCATAAATTTAAAATTCACATACATAGGAAAAATTGCTTAGGCAGTTTATTACCTGCATGGCACTGGAGTAGAATTCTTTTGCTTTTGTGGTCTTCCCTTTAGAAAGTTTCAGCCTCAGCTTACCAATATGAAATACATGGATGGAGTTTGACGGATAATCATTCCCATTCATCTGGAGAACAACTACCTGAAAAGCAACATGACAGACATCCAAGGAGTAAGACCCAGTTGAAGGGGCCAAATTCAATCTTTTCCTCCAAGGAGAATGTGGAGTAAAAACTCTGGCATTGCCTGTCTACAATGGCCATCATAGTGGAAGAAGACTGAAAGCAAAAAATAGAATATACATGAAAGACAATTGCACAAAGCATAGATAAGAAAAGCTTAAGCATTAAAACATGTTTAAAGTTGATGGATACTCGTGTTATCCTGTAGTAGAATCAAAGTACTCAATGGATTACATTAATTTGACCCTTGGCCTCAGACTATAACGCTGTAATTTTAGAGGATGCAACCTGAAGACCATATGAACCCCATTTATAAGTTGGTTTACATTATTTGCACAATTTCCTGCGAGGAAACTCTACTTACTGGCCTTAATATTATTTTGTGGATAGTTACAGCATAAATATTCTTTTCTCTATAGATTTGTACCATAATTTCATCAACCTCAATTGTAATAATCACTGTAGTACCCAGGTGCATCATTCCGGATAGAGCAAATGTCTGAGGCTCTGTTAGGACCTGAAATCCTTACCCATAGTACACAAAGGTACTACATCATCCATGATGTTATGTGTTATGATGCCCTTTGATAACTCGGTAATAGTCCTTGGACCGAGAGTTTCCACTATCACATCAGCGCATATATATCCATGCAGGGGTTGTCAGTATACACAATACAATATGGAGCACAAATGCCTCAGTGTAGGTTATACCAAGATAAGATACATGAATACGCCAGCACTCAGAACATATGCATCGAATACACCTTTAGTTTTATATTATAAATCTGAAAAACCATAAAATAAAATCTCGACTCATGCCACCATTACCTTCCATTAACATATTCCTTGCCAACAGTAGAGGATCAGATCCTCTATATTAAATACAGGCTCAGGAGGCCCCAAAAAAAAAAAAAAATCTCGAGTAACCTATAGAAGTTATAGATTGTTGTAACTCGATTGGTCCCCTTTAACACAGTCAATAATAGAAAGATCAGAGAAAAATAAAAGTACTTTAATTTACAAGTTGTAGGTTAAAGTACTTAAATTGTCCCCCTTACACACAGTCAAAAGAGGCAAGATCAAGACAATGTTTTTAAATATTATGTTTACAAAAACTGAATGCAGATTACACAAGTACTACTTGTGAAGGAAAAATAAATAACCAGCCAACCAATCACGTCAAAGACACGCGATATAACAGATGAGACAAACATCTGTAGCCTGGCTCAATTAAGAAGTTGTTGGCTTTGGTGGTGGTGGTGGTGGTGGTGGTGGTGAAGTTTGTATGGGTGTAGGTGTGGGTTGAGACAAACATTTCTTATTCTAAAGTATTTGAATAGCGGCATAGTTTGACTGATTTGCATCCCACTGTGTCACTTAACCTTATATCCGTTCTATATTAATGATTCTTTGCTCTATCTGTTATGGTCCTAGTATCGTCTGCGAACCAAGGGCTCATTACCACTAGACCACCATTATTTTTCGAAGACCATGGCTATTCCCAGCCTTGATAAATGAAAAATGCAAAGAAACCAATGAAGAACGAACATGTGTAAGGATCATAATGGTTGTCATTGTCAACTACTATCTGTAATTACATCAAAGTTTTGAAAGAATGTACCTAATGAGAAGAGCACAGACTTCTGTTAAAACATGTATTTGTGTCCAATTATAGCTAGCAGCAGTTCAGAAATGCTACCAATCAAGGAAGTGGCCGATATTCTAACAGAAAATATACAGAATCAGAGATAGTTACAGCATGCATTACAGCTAGAATGGTCCTAGTAAAAGGATTTTTGGATTTGGGTGGAACCGGGATAATATGTGTAGATGAACTTAAGGAAGTCATAGGATAAGATTGTTGTTACAATGGGCGCTCTGATACCAATTGTTGTGAGCAGCGGAATCTTGATAATATGTAATATTTGCAAAATAAAACTATTGTAGAGCAAACTAGCAATATCAAGACAAAAAAGTAGAAATAATAACACGAGGATTAAACGTGGTTTGACCCAAACTTGGCCTACGTCCACGGGGAGAGAACTTGAAAGAGTTTTAATAATAAACTTGGTATAAGAGATCTAACCTTTCCTTTGATTCCCACAAGAATATGCACCTTCCCATTAAATCCCACAAGATTACAAGAGTATATCTTCTCTCTATGCACCGTCATTTTTCCCTCTTTAACTTAGCTTCCTATCCTTGGCTCTTTGTCTTTTCTTACTTTACAGCTTGATTACAATGCTAGGTTACAATCTATATTTATAGAGTTTTATAATCCAAATCCTATGCTAACTATGAGATGATCTTGGTCATCGAATGCTTGAAGAATTTGATTAATCCTTGTAAAAGTTGATTTTCTTGATCTAGAAGAATTTTAAACCCTTCAAACTTTAGAAACAAATCTTCATTGAAAAAAATTGAGTTCTATTCGGAGTCCACCTGAAAGAAACTTGAATGCGTCTGAAAAAGAAACATGAATCTGATTCTGACTTCTGGCTATCGACAGACTCTAGCACCTGTCTCTGTCGACAGCGTCTGCTGCCTGTTGACATACTGAGCTACCTTTTCTTCTCTATTACTTGTTATCGACAACCTTCTGTGCGCAATCAACAGGCATGTCCACTGTCGCTTATTTTTTAGAATTGCCTTTTCTCCAAGTTCTTTCTTTTCCAATTCTATTGGATCTTCTTGACCAACATCTCTTACCCGAAAACAAGACAAATTTCCAACAATCTCCACCTTGAAGTCTTTAGCAAGACACCTTAAAATTTTGAAATTATATCTTGATTCTTTCCTTGACTGTAACCATACCGTGAAGCCTTTAATTCTTGTCTCCTCTCCTCGGGGTCTTTGGCTGATTCACTCCCCGTGACTTTGGGTCATCTCAGGCTGTCCAAATGTACCCTTTCTTTCCTATAATATTTTGACCCGGTTCACGTCCCGTCGCAGTCTTACTTGAAGCTCCACCTCTCGATAAGCTCTCTTTTCAAGCTCATCCCTGAAACTCCACCTCGAATTGAATTTTCTTCCTTCAACTTGTATATCTCTCCACACTTCTCTCCTTCCAGGATTACCCTCTCATTGGCTGACCGTGATGACGCTTTGTTGCTTGGCTCTGGCATCCTTCTTTGTCGAGCATCCCTATGAATATTAGATTGTATCGTGCCTCTGGGACATATCGGACCGCCTCCAGAGCACGCACCGTCCCATCTCTTCTTGTAACATATTGATTGTCCCAGTATCAATGACCTCACAAGCCGAGCAATCTACTATCTTGACAATCCTTTTCTTTTTTACAACCAAGAAGTTGATCAGCTCCTTCAAGGAACATACATGAATTGTGCTATCAGAATCAAATATCCAGCTTTTACCTTGAGAAGTGTTGTATTCAATGTAGAAAGCCATTAATACTTCAGTGTCAACACCTCTCATTGCTACGTCTGCCTCCACAGCTTGCCCTTTCTTCTTCAGCCACTCTTGTCGGTGCTTGCAGTCCTTCTTTCGGTGATCTTCCTTTTGACAAAAGTGACGCCTTCGACGAAGCCGGACTTTTCTTTCCTTCTCTTCCTTTCCTTCTCACGACCACCAACCCCAACCTTCCTGCTCAACTTGATTTGGTCTTTTTCTGATCACATTAGATAAAAGAGTTTTCGTGACCTCCTCCAAGATGAGAGTTTTCTTACCATAAAGCATGATAATTACGATATGATCATATGACTCTGGAAGCGAACTGAGAAGTATTAGTGCCTTGTCCTCCTCATCTATATTGACATCAACAGCTAGTAGCTCACTGATGATCTTTTTGAAGAAGTAAGATGCTCCAACACCGTTGTCCCTTCCTTCATGCGTAGCCCATATAGTTATTTTTTGAGATATAACTTATTGGAGAGGCTCTTTTTGTCATATGTGTCTCTAACTTTGACCAAAAACCCGTAGTTGTTTCTTCATCTATCATGTTGTACATGACCTTATCTGTGAGACAATTGGATCGTGTTTGCCGTTTTCAGATCCATCTCTTCTCAATCCTCATCTAACTACCTGCAGGTTCTGCTGACTTTCTCCGCAAGGTCTTGTACAGACAAGATCTTGTAAAGACTATGTTGCACCAACAACGCCTTCATCCTCTTTTGTCATTGAACTTCTCGACCTCAAACTTCCTCGCAAAAAAAAAATCTATCTTCGACATATCGTCTTATCGTCGACCTTATGGCTCTGATACTAATTGTCATGTGTAGCGAAATCTTGACAATATGTAATACTCGCACACGAAAACTATTATAGAGCAAACTAGTAATACCAAGATAAAAGAGTTGAAATAATACGAGGATTTAACGTGGTTCGGCCCAAACTTGACCTACGTTTACGGAGAGAGAACCTGAGAGAGTATATGCACCTTCCTCTTAATTCTCACAAGAATATGCACCTTCCCATTGAATCTCACGAGATTATAAGAGTATATTTTCTCTCTATTCACCGTCATCTTCCTCTCTTTTACTTGGCATCCTATCCTTGGCTCTTTGGCTTTTCTTGCTTTTCAGCTTGATTACAATGCTAAATTACAATTTATATTTATAGAGTTTTACAATCCAAACCTTATTCTAACTATGAGATGATCTCGGTCGTCGGATGCTTGAAGAACTTGATCAATCCTTATAGGAGTTGATTTTCTTAATTTAGAAGAATTCTAAACCCTTCAAACTTTAGAAGCAAATCTTCATTGAATAGAAATTGAGTTCTATTCGGAGTCCACGTGAAAAAAAACTTGAACGCGTCTGAAAAAGAAACCTGGATCCGATTCTGACTTCTGGCTATCAACATGCTCTAGCACCAGTCGACAGCGTCTGTTGCCTGACAGACTGAGCTGTCTTTTCTTCTCTATTAATTGTTGCCGATAGCCTTTTGTGCGTAGTCGACAAGCCACCTGTTTTTTGGATTTGCTTCTTCTCTAAGTTCTTTCTTCTCCAATTCTATTGGATCTTCTTGACTATCATCTCTTACTTGAAAACAAAGGCAAATTTCCAACAAAGACAAGATAGGAACCATACTTTGAGCTGGACATAATGTTTTTAAGTAGATGCAAGGACATGACACGAACTAGAAACTTTAGTTTATTAAAGTGGAAAATATGTCATTGGATCAGTAATTCCAAGATGGAAACTATGAAACTTTTGAGATGATATCAATTAGTTGAGGTGGGATGTTAGTCGTACTTCCTTCAAGCTGAAGAATACTATGTGCAACTAACCAATATGATAGATTTGCGACCAGCTTGATCATTGTCAGCATGACCATAAGATCTGCCTGCAATCAAATTTGAGTTTACTACAAATCACAACCCGGTTTCAAGGTTAGGACTGCAAAAAATTTACGACTGAACTGCATCAACCCTGAGATGTTACAAATTTCTCTGCGAAGGCAGTTAATAAAAAAGAAAGGAACTTGCCACTAAACCTAGAAGCAGTTGGCTTGGAAGGGTACTTTTAATTTGGTGACCAATCAAATTATGTTTATGAAAGCCATCAGCAACCCTTCAGACATCTATAGATTGGCTATACAGATAGAAGAAAGTTAGGAAGGCTATAAGGAATTATATTTATTCAAGGGAAAATATATGTACCGACAAAATACAAGGTACCTTAAATGCCTATGAAAAGAAAGACATCACGTATTCAAGTCTGCACCCGCAGGTGGTAATTCGCCCTCTTAGGATTAAGTGAACCCAAAAAAAAAAAATCAATCACGATATAGAAGGTCAAAAGAAAAGAGGAAAAACTACTTTAACTGAACATGCAAACAATACACTGTAAACAGCTAAATTGCTCTAACTAGATGCATCTCAAGCAAATTATAATCACTAAACCTATTTAATCTGACTAAGGCCCTCAATTTGTTGCATGATGACTATTTAGCTAAACATAGAGTGGGCAAAAAAAGATGAAAGCGTACGTTAAACTCAGTTTCAGGTTTCCGTACAAGTGCCTCCACATAGTTTCCCAGTCCTGCAGCTGTTTAGCAACCAAAGAAAATAAATTTTAACTAGAATTCATGAGAAACAAAAATATAACTGTATAAATGGATGACAAGAAGCAATTCGGTAGTGGTACTCTTCCACAATGGAATTGTGAAATGCTATCAAACCCTAAAGGTCAGTTAAGATATGTATCATTGAACCAGGATAAAAATTATGGATTCATATTTGACCAAACACACAGATAAATAATGGTACTTTAGTCATATAGGAATATGCTTCATTTGAGGATCCCTAAGTTCCAAGGCTAAATAGCTAATATGATCACTTTGAAAGATCCCGTATGCATTAGGTTAAGGATCACAATACATACCATAAATAATTAAGATCAAGAGACAACCAAAAGATTGTAGTAAAAAAAATTTTACACGCATATATGTTACTGACGGTTATGTTTAAACTTTATCATGTAACCAGTTTATATATATATATATATATATATATATATATATATATATATATATATATATATAGGGAACTGATCCCCTAAGAACTGTTCTCACAGATTTCTGTGAGAACTTTCATGTGGGTCGTTGGATCTGATAGATCAAATCAAATAAAACTTGATCTCTATCAGATCCGATGGCCCACATGAAAGTTCTCATAGAAATCCGTGAGAACGATTCTCAGAGGATCAACTCACTATATATATATATATATATATATATATATATATATATATATATATATATATATATATAAACTAGTTATGAGATTACTCACAGCTACTCCTGTCGTAAGAGTTATTGCATTCGCACCAGCGTTAGTAAATAGAGAAAGCGTAGCGTAGCGAGCAAGTGCAGCTAAGCGCTAAAATGGAAAGAGGCCACTAAAGCCGGATGGGTATTTAATAAATAAATAGATATACATAACTAAAATATACAAAGTTCATATATATATTAGATGTGCCTTTAAAAATTAAAAATATAGAAAATTCATATCATTGAAAGAGAGAAAGAGATATAGAATGTTATTCAAACTATAATTGAGTCAAAATGATGAGTTATTAACTATAAAAGAGAAAAGGTCAGTTTTCTTTCTAGTTTCGCAACCGCTAGGGATCAAAAAATTTTAAGTATCATACTACAAGTTGAAACTTGAAAGTTGAACATATTCAAAAAAAAAAAAAGAAATCCAATAAAAAAGAGAGAAATCATGAAAGTCGAAGCGGTACTTGCCTTTTTAGGACAAGAATTGGTGGTAGCTGAGATGTTTTTCTAAAGTGGGTTGGGCTTTTTGTATTTACCAGGTTTTAAAAGAATCTTTTGATGTTGACCCGCTTTTTACTCGCTTTTTCTATGTAACAAGCCCGCCTTAGCAGGTTTGCCGGCGTTAAAATGCCTACCTGCTTTTCTATTCCACGTCGGGATAAAGTGTAGCCTTTTACTACCACAACGCTAAAGCGACCGCTAAAAACGTTATTTAAAACAATGCTTGCTACAAGTTGGAAGAGTGGCCAGATGACATAGGGAGAAAAATGAAAAGACTTCATCTCTGAATGGCCAGATTACAACTATCTATAGGTGAGGTGCACAGGAATATCATTTGGGACAACGATTATTGTTACAGAAATTGCACCATGTCTCTACTGACATGAACGAGGGATTTAATTTGGGTAATTAGTGAGGGCTGTGTGTGTACATGTTGGAAGGTGACCTCCATCCTGTTCTTTAAAAAAAAAAAAAAGAATACTCTGCTAGCATGAAGAGAATATGGAGTTTATAGATGGTCTATGCCAATGAATGTGCATGTGTGACATTACTACTGCTAGTTATGGTACAACCGTACACATCTCATATGCATTTGACCATGTAATTTTGATTTTTATTTTATACCATGCATAACTAAGCATTTATTTAATTATAGTTAATTATTTTATGCACTTGACCCATAGAACTAGGATGTTATCTTGTATCTTGCACAAATATGTACTTATTCAACTACAAATTAAAATACAGGACAACGAAATGTAACATATGACAGTAAATATCCATATGGGAGTGTAAAGAAGAATCAACAATACAATTCTTGCACCTATAATTGTCATAGTTACAATTTTCCTGGGGAAGATTAGTCCCAAAAGTTGTTACATGTATTTAGTGGCTTTCTATACAAGATGAGATCTTGCACTTGGATAAAAGGACAAAGTATGAATTCATTGAAAGATGCCAAAAGCGAGCATGTATTCGTCAACTGGAGGTCATTGATAGACACAGTTCTCACAATTAATACAAGTTAGCCTTAGGATCTGAGAAGTCCAAGAAACTATTCTTCCATTAGTTGGTTGTTGGTATAGGTAAACAGCTGTATAACTGAAAAGACTTATTCTTCCAAGGACAACAAGAAGAAAAAAACATAAATTAGGGTCAAACCTCTGATGCATGCACCGAGACTTTGAAAAAACAGGCATATCCATATTGCATAGCTATCTGACATAGATATGAGACAATACGCAGTTGAATTCATGTTGGACATGCTCTATACATCTCCATGTCATATTCAGCTCAACCTGCTTCTTGATAATGGACCATTATTTATGTGTTTTTGTCAGATTAATGGGTTTGATTAAATTGGATTTCTAAGTTAGATATTTGTCAGGTATTTTTCTATCGTTCTATAGTCAAAAGAACTTCTATTTAGAATACAGGTTATCAGATTATTATACTTTTCATGGACAAAACCAGTAATTTCTTGGGAGACCAAACAAACTATAAAAAGTTATTATGTTGGGATGTTAAATGATGGTCACAGATAGTAATTTAGATTTTTACAAACACCTTGCAGAATGCACAGTAAGTATCTATCTAAGAAATGCAATATCAAAATTACTACTGAATGAGATTTCAAAAATAGGAATAGAGATGTAAAAGACAACTTAAGATTAAACACTTCGTGTATTTAAACATGTCCTATACAGTTAAGGTTCAATGACTTAATTCTTCCCTCAAAATTAGCTTTCCTCCACTGCTTATTTCTTATAAAATTCTTGTCAGTTCCTTGTACTATTACATTTTCTTTTTCAAGGTCAGAATTTTTCGAAAAAGGATTGAAGATCAGGACATATGCTTATTATAGAGCTTCGTTAATACCACAGCTCCATAGTCTAAATGCTACTTTAAAAATACTAAAAAAATGATGTTTCCACCTTTTGCATTTCATGTGAAGTTTATCATCAAAAGGAAAGAGATATCGCCAACCATTGGCTGTTAAATTCCTCAGTTGGCTATCACAAGTTGGAGATCTGCCGACCAATCAATAGGAAGAGTTCTATAGGGCTTCTTTATATAAGTTTCCTATACATAGCGTTAGACTTGGTTCCTATATATTACAGATAAGCCTCTTAAGAGTTTCTTTATGAAGGATTTGCTAGTCCTTTCGATTCAAATCCAATGATATGCAAATCAAACAGACAATCTACTTCATTAAACTTTATCTACAACATTTTTAGTGCCTATAAACTACAAATTTGTGTGCAAAGATGTTTTCAATCCCAAAAGAAAAAGATTGTGTGCAAGGATTTTAAAATGTTTAGATCATGATCAGAAGTCTGGATTCTTAATTGGTATGCCTCAAACAATAGGTCTTGGGGACTTACTCCTTTGTGGCATTCTATTGTGCGCAAGGATTTTAAAAGAAAAATATTGTGTGCAAAGATTTTAAAAGCACTTGATTTTTTGTTTGTAGGCATTCTCAATTATGTAAATCAAGTTGAGAGAAGTTGATCTTCAATTTGATTTAATTATCATTCTACCGTTAAGACTTGAATGGGAATGATTTGCCTATCATTCCATTCTGTAATATTTCCCATCTTAACTTTCAATCTTAAATTTGGCCATGTTCCTATATCTCATGAGAAAAGATGGTGGTAGAACTATATCACAAATTAACTTCACAGCTGATGTTCTTCAGGGCTTCACAGAAACTGTGCGACATGCCACTAATATCTAAAGTTTTAGCCTTTTAGGTACGACATAAAGAATGGAGTTTTGTATGAAGACAACTGTTCCAAGCATGAGAATACTAAAGTTTAATTTCTCGCAGGTGATGACAAGTGAATAGAGAACCAAACCAGGATCTATTGAACCAGTGGTTGTCAATGTTACTCTTTCATCACCAAATACAATATCTACTTGGAGAAATCGCCCAACATCGAAGGGCTCTGGAGCATATATGGATTTTATTGCTCCTGTATAAAGTAACAAACATAAGAATTGACATATCCAGATATAATTCCAAAGAACACATTTTTGTATAATAATAATTGAGTGAAGATTATGAACAAGAGAGTTTTACGTCACTAAAAGAAAGAGATATTAGTTATCTACAGGAGACTCGAGAGTTTGACGTCTTTACTGCAGATCATTAAATTGGACACTTTCACGTAACTGCTTTATTAAACTCCAGCATTCATGCTCTTGAGTTCTTATTTATGATATAATTACAAACTTAACTATCAATTGGTCATATGAAAAATGCACCTGCAGGAAGAGGTCAAGGAAAAGGCACAAAAATAATTTTCTCCGTACCCTGTAAGATATTCATGCCTCAGTATACCCTGCAACAGTAAAGTCTTTGTCCCAAATTTTTGGGGTTGACAGTTAAGCAATTTTCCCATATTTTGGGGTTGACTACATGTATGTGTCCTTTCCATTGAATCCATTCTGCTCCATTAAGGACTATATCCTCAATTAAATTAACCACCATTACGTCCTTCCTAATGGCTTCCATCCAAGCCTTTTTAGGCCTACCTCAGTTCCTCATTGCTCAATTAATTATGAACCTATTGCTTCTCCTAATTGACACATTTATTGGCCTCCGTTGCCAAATCACATTATTTTTAAATATAAACAAAATTTGATATCCTTAATTTCTGCCTCTAATTATATGATAAGTTCCATCTCCTCATAATGCAACAGAGCACTAATTGAAAGGCAAAGGTTACTCATGCTTTTCAAATCAGAACAATTGTGAAGTCATTCAACTTAACGAGACATAAGCCTTGAATTGCTCAGACAGATCTGTGCTCCCAACAGAGGAAGCTAGGAGCTGATTTAGGTTCTGAAGTGGCCTGTTGAAACAGATGTAGTTAAAATGTGCAAAATAGCATTACACCTAAGTTCTCAGGCTTGCAGCACCAATGAATAATAACATGGAAATAAGGCTGGTCTCTTCTTCTGCCAAGCGAAGATGTTCAGAATCCAGAGTCACACCAGGTTGAGGATATTTATCAAGCATTGGACCAAGACAGAAGCAGGGCATGGTAAAGAAGCAGAGATAAACTAAAATTTAGTATTTTCACCCAGTAACCAAGGTGATCCGTTTTCATAAAGTCTCTGTCACTACACCAAAACTCCGAAGTTGAGGTAATGGTTGAAATATTTATATTTTAACACCCTCACAGGTCGAAGGCCCTTTTCATGGGGTCAAAACTTGGGCTTTTTGAGCAACAGTATATTTTTTTTAATCCATTTTCAAATGCGTGCCTGGTGAGAATTCAACCTGGGTTGCTCTAATACCATATTAAAGTTCCTTCACTACACCAAAACTCCAAGGTTGAGATGAGGGTTGAAATATTTATATTTCAACAAAACTAAATAATAAATATCTCCTTTCGTATAGATAAAATCAGGGTCTTGGTGAGGAAACAGTATTGCATATTGCATTACGGTCTTCCACACCAAGTACAAAGAATGAAACGCATTAATAAAGAAGCAGAGCATGGTATTTAGCAGAGATAAACTAAAAACTTAGTATTTTTCACCTGATAACCAAGATGAGTGGTTTCCATAATGGTTTTAAATAATATAATACTCCCTTCTTACAGATAAAAACAAAGAGTAACTCAGATGCAAAGCCCACTTGTAGTGGGCAAGAGGTTTGGGGTTCAAATCCCACTTGCACGAGGCTAAGGCCTACTCTCCAAAAATAAATATATAAATAAATAAATAAAAGCAGGAGTTCATCGAGAGGGAACAACACTGCATAATTTTTCACACCAAGCATGGAGAATGTTACAAGTAAAGAAAGTCCTCTGCAAGACATCTGAAAAAGGACTAATTCTGTGAAAGTGCTGGACAATTTATCTTAGGGAAATCATTAGCAATGATGGATGTCCTACTGTAGACTTTCCAATAGACACTTGAAGCAAAGAACAAAATTGAGTTCATGAAAATATGTAGACTGTTAAAGGTCTCATGTCATCTCTTTATACTGGTGAAATGTTCTTAATTTGCAACTTTATCCCTAACTGCTGACTAGATGCACTCTCCAACATAAAAGCATGTGCCAACAAAAATAGTGTCCTGAATGCTTCAAATTTTTGCTTTTTCGGCATGTCAAACACTTGAGGACACTTCCAGGACACTCCAACGAAGTCATAGAATTATGAAAATACAACATTCCATTGCAACCCTGGAGCTCTCAATGCAAGATTTTAGACTATATTGCATATACTGGAATCTAAACTTGTTTTACACAACAATGGACCAATTTGTCGTGGTGATTTAATTCACTCATTAAGTTACATGGATAGATACATATTTGCATGCACATCTATAAAATATATATATGTACCTGTGTCAGGTTTCATTTTTTTAGAAGGTTACCATGCCCTACAGTTGAAGACACATGGGCACCGACACCCTTGTGAGGCGCCCATGTACACTGAACACAAAAAATATAACTTTTGGCTTCTGTTACCACATAACTTTTGGCTTCTGTTACCACAAGAAGATGGATTGATGAAAATGAATGACGGAAGTACTTTAAAATTTTCACATGCTATTTTTATGGAAGTGGAGAGAAGGAATAAAGACAATGCTCATTGTCTAATAGATGAGGCATGTTCCACCTGCCAATCCAGAAAGATGTGAGGTAATAAATGGTGTGCATGCCTGACATGGAAGGCAACCAGATTGTTCTTCTCAGTATCATACATTGTTATGAGAAGCATGTCAAGAAGGTAGAGATTGGCGTGTAAGCAATGAGAAGGGGTATGAATAAGAGTATGTGCTGTCATTGACTGGTGTGTAAGTAATGAGAAGGGGTATGAATAAGAGTGTGTGCTGTCATCGACTCCGTGCACTGTAAGAACAGACAAGAATATAGCAATACTTTCTATTATTGTTGCGCCTTTTTGGTTGAATGTGCTGAAGTTGCAGTCCACGGGGAGTCCAAGTGATGAGAAATTGGAGACAAGCATGGATGACTATACTTGAGCTCATATCTATAATTTGTACCAGCTAAAAAATATATCTAAATTGAAACAAATCAGTGTGTGTGTGTGTGTGTGTGTGTGTGTGTGTGTGTGTGAGAGAGAGAGAGAGAGAGAGAGAGAGAGAGAGAGAGAGAGAGAGAGAGAGATTTGTCCTTGGGCCTGATAATTGTGTAAAGAGCAAGACAATCAAAGAACTAAAAACTATAAGAGTGTTACATTAAATTAAAATTTGTAGTAGCTCATCTAGTTAGAGATTTCAGAAAGAAAAGAAAAGAAATCAAAAGGCAGAAGGATTAAAAATGTAAGGTATAGAGGTAATTTACGAGTTCATAAATAGGTGATAAAATACCAGAGTTTCAAATAAAAGTGATAACTCTCATATAAGACTACCTGAAATTAATTCTATCTTGCTTCCTTGAGGTTGTACACGATACCATTGAATAGAACAACTTGAGATCTCAGTACCACTATCCCTTCGAGAAATGATACGTAAACATGAACCTAAACTTTCAAGTCCCTCTAACTCAAACAAATTTGACTTGTATTCTCCATGCCTTTTGTTCATTGCCAACTGGGAAAAGGTTTGAAAACAGAAAAGAAAAAATATCAATTATATCAACTCAATGAATTATAAGGACAAAAAAGTTGCATCTGCATAAAAGAAACTTGTATATGCTCTGTGGAATTTTATTTAGAAAGTCCTATTTTCATAATATATGAGTTGGCTACAACACCAGGAGGTGATGGAATGCTTTTCGATAGTTACTACTTATGACCAAAAGTCACAATGCACATAGCACAAAGCAAATGCCAAAGGGACTGAAAAACCAAAATAACCAGTACTTAACTATATTTAATGTAATATATAATTATATATGCAAAAGTAAATATAAATCCACCCACTAATATCTGGGAGACAATATACTCAAACCAGAGATGAGGGAGCAGAAGCATGAGAAGATGAAAAGTCCCGTAATGAAACACATACACAAAAAATGCTCTTAAAAAGAAACAAAATTTAACAATGATCACCACATAAACCAACAAAATTTTGACCATCGAACCCTTCTAACTGTATGAAGTAATTCAGATTCTAATAATGACAGTGCCACAAGTTAAAAGTTGAATAAATTCAAATTGTCAGCTACACTGTAGTTAGAAATGAAAAGGAAAAAAGTTTATAGCTAAATTTTAAAAAAAAAAAACTCAGCGGGTATTTAAATTTAATCAACTCTTGAGTAGAAAGAAAACCTCTTTGCGAAGCTTGATTGAATAACGAGATTTCTCTGCCAGCTGAATGCGTAATGCTTGGAGTTCATGTTCCATATCCATTACCTACAATATGTTTTCTACAAAATGTTTTAATATTTCATCAGCAGGAAAAAGAATTAGCCCACAAAGACAAATAAACATTCAAAAACAAAATGTTATAGGAAAAAGAAGCATCAATTAAAAGAATGTTTCGAACTGTTAAAAACCATTCTAATAAATTAAAAAAGATTATGGTCAGGATCAATCCTGAAATGCAAAAAAAAAAAAAAAAAAAAGACAATACGGCAACAATAGCTTACAATAAGTTGATAGTAAATATGAACTGAAATAATCTTACCTTGCTTGGCTGATGAAGCATTTTGATTCTTCGAGCCTCTTGAACTTCTTTCATTAGTTCCTCCATATTCTTTCCATTTCATACAAGTAAAAGAAATTCATTAAAATTAGGACTAGTGACTAATGCATCAGACGATATGTTTGAAAAGTATTGTACTCATATATCTAATATAACTATCTGTTACCCATGATGCAACACAAAAAGACCCAATAAACAATCACCAAAACTAAATATATCCTGCTTTGTCATGTGCCGTTGTACCAGGCAAGATAGTGAGGTAAGAAACTAATAGCCAATAACATATTTTAAGGTAAGCAACAGTTTTAGTCATTGCAATGCAGACATCAAAAGAAAATTGTTCCATTAAATCATTGTTTTTTAAGATAATATGTTCTAGACTGCAATTTCAGAGAAAATATGTTTAAATAAGGACATAAGGACATTAGTCCATTCTCTATTTAGGTTTAAAATACTAAGCTGCATATAGATTAGTTTTCGTGCTAGCGTAAACCTGACCTAAGTAGATCTTTAGTTACTAGGCATTTGGTGAAAGGCATATCTCCACACTTGCACAAACATGAACATGAGCAAGTGCTTTATTGAATAATATAATACAGGAAGCCAGAGTATAGTGGACAGGAATAATACTAAGCCAATGACCATGTTGCACTGCACCTATAACTACCTCCAAACATAATCACCAATTTGATATTTATGATAAATGCTATTAAGAATTGAAGACAGATTATGCATAGCAGAAATTATCTAATTGAATTGGGTGTGTGTGTCTGTGTGTGACCGGGTGGGTGGGTGGGTGGGTGGGTGTAGCGGTTGGGGCATGGAGGGCTGGGGGTGTTTTGGCACTTGAAAAAAAAGATTAAGAAATGTAAAATGACAAAATAGACCAAGTATAGATAATTGAACCATGGTACAATAGGAAGTATTTGATTCAAATTCTGCGAGTGAAGAATGTATGCAACAGATCATCTACACTGAAAATTCACAGGCCCAACTAGGATCTAGAACATTTAACATTTTTATAAACCAGTGCCAAATAGTGCATGTATATATGCCAGAAGATGTAACATTTTCAATAAACCAGTGCCAGATAGGTGCATCTATGTATGATATTATTCAAGTGTAAGACATTTCAGGAGCATAATCAAAAGTCAATTCACAATCAGTGGCAAATTGAAGCATGGTGGACAAAAGATTTGGGATAAAGACTTTGTTGTTGTTGTTGTTGTAATTCAAAAGGCAATTCAAGGTGTTTGCACCAAACAACCTCATAAGGTGAACCAATGTATTTACAACATGGCTCATCAGCCACTGGCACTGAATATTGTCAGAGGATTATCCCTTACTTGGCCAGTTTCTTATCCGGCACAAGGTATATGACACACTTTATGGTATTATCCTATGGAACGAAATATATGCAGACCATATACATGCAACAATGATATAGACAGGGATAAATGTTTTTCTGGTACATGTGTTTTGCATGCACAGACACAAACGCACACATGCGAGGGGGGCAACCTTTCAATAGCATTTCAAGATTGGGATAAAGGCTTTTGTTGTTGTTGTAATTGAAAAGGTCAATTCAATGTGTTTGCACCATAACAACCTCAGTGAAGATTTAACCAATGTATTTACAACAAAATGGTCCATCAGCCAATTGCAGTGAATAATGTCAAAAGAATTATAATACCTGAGATCTGGCTAGTTTCTTCTCCAGCATGAGGGGTGTGATATATTTTTAAGGTATTGTCCAATGGAATGAAATACATGCAGGCCATATGTGTGCCACACAGATATAGAGAGAGACACTCTACTCTGGTGCATGTGCATGCACACACAGATGTGCGCGGACGGTGTGGTGTGTGTGGTGGTGGTGGGGTCGGTTTTTTTTTTCTCCTTTTTTTTTTTTTGGTGGGGTGGGTGGAGAGCAGTCGCTAATCAAACCAGTTTATAACACACTCATTTTGCACAAATTGTAAATCAGATGAAAAGTTGATGAACGAATGGTAGGAGCCTTCAATTTTGATTAAAAAATCAAATTGGCTCAATAAAATTACACATCCTTTCTTTTGAAAACAAAGAAGACAAAAACCCAAAAGTGTGTGATCCTTGAAGAATTATTATAGCTAAATATAATTGTCCCAGATAAGATATGTTTCTTAAAGTTCTAACTGCTTTAGATATCATGATTCATAACAACCAATCTTTGTGATATCATTTCGGGTTTAGCTAAAAATCTCCGAATGACTAGTATTTTAACTTCACTATAGGTAATGGCTCATAATCAGGAAAAGAGATATGTGCATGTGTATTCATCTGTAATGTTAAGGGAATAAGCACCTGTTTCTCCACACTTCCTGACATTTGTTCTTGTTCATGAAGGGCCTGTCCAATTCTTTGCACTGACTCTCTTGCACTTTCAATCTCTGCTCGAGCATATGCCCTCTCCTCTTCCTCCACCTTCTTGGCATCTTCTGTAGCCTAGAAAGAAGAGTAACCATGAAACCAAGCAGAAATGAATTGCACAAAAAAAAAATGAAAGTAACTCCATTAAAAGAATTCAAGAATACAAGATTAAACAAATAAACTAGCAGACTTCTAGTTAGTTTAAGGGGCTTAGAATCTATGGATATTGTGTCAATGGATGTAGTAAAATTTTAAGATAGAAGTTAAAAAGAAATATCCAGCAAAGTCTAAATATAATGATGATTTTGCATTACCTTCTTAAGAAGAATTGCTAGCTTTTTCACTTCTTCTTTTTCTAGAAACAGCTCTCCTTCTCTTTGAGTAAGCTGGACCGCTAGAGCTTCAACCTACAGTAAGTGAAAAGAGATTCAAGTGGTCCAAGACGAAAAGATAATTCACTGTCATCAAAGGGAAGTAGAAAACTAGAAATAAAGGCAGGAAATAAAAAAAAATGATCGTAATCCAGGTTTTGTTCTTAAATTTACATTCAGATATTATAAACAAACAATATTGTGTGGTTCAAGTTAAAGTTTCAGCAGAATTCTGTCAAGTCCATGTTTTTCGCATTTATTTCAATAACAGCATGCTACATCATTATCAACAAGTATAGAGTGTCAGACCTCAGTATGGTTCATAAAAAAGGGGCATTGATCAAACGTTCCCCCATTATCACAATTATGCTTATTAAAATTGTAGTCTTCCATAACTCATGATCATACTGCTGAATTAGAAGTAAAATGTGAATTAGAAGAAGCGGTCTTGTTTCCTTGAAAAACACTATGGACATGACCAGGTGAAGACAACTAATCAGACTCTCAACCCCCGTGTGGCAACTTTGGCGATACTCCAAGCAGTTTTGGGGGAAAAATAATCCCCTTGTTCAGTATTTTCCTATTTGTTGCAACATTATATCCACATGTGCATGCATGTACGCGTGAGACATACCAAAGCTGAAATGATACAAAAGATTGTATTCTAGAAACTTTTATGCTTGTTTGAATAATGCATGCATCACAACAGACAAAGAACGTACCCTGTAGAAAAGGATCTATATTATAATATACCCATTATATATAACAAAGGATAACATCAGAAATATACCATAGAGATGGCCTTGTCAACTTCATCCCTGTTTCGACCTACCACGCGTCCTCTAAGTGATTCTAGTAAATCCCTTAGCTTCTTCAGAAGGACGTGTTTCTCCAGTGAAGCTAAATCTCTCCACTTAGCCTGAAATTTCCAAGCAACAGTCTAAGTACAAATATCTATGACTACATCTTTCTATTAGAAAGCAACGAGTTGACCAATATATTAAACATAATAAAATGTGCAAAATATCTATTCAAATAACAAATTTTCATTTCAAGGCTTTATATTCATATACGAACTCAAATAAAGATCAGGGCAAGACCTCATCCGACAACTTGGCAGCGGCGGCCAACCCATTCTCGAATCTCTTGGCAAGGTCACGAACAGAGAGGCGCTGCTGCTGCTCCAGCAGCTGGGCGGTCTCCTTGGCAACAATCTCCTTAAGGGAGGGCACCTCAGGGAGCTCATCCGGCTCAATAATTGCATTATTTGCTCCTATTTTATAGTTCGGAAATCGATCCGACAGAAAATTCACATCACACGACACTGATCTGAGTGCCTCCTTTTGAATCGTATCCCCAAAACACGAGCCGCCCTCGTCATCAACCTAATACTATTACTGAGTGCCCTATCTGCCATTTAAATCCACAAAATTACGAATATGCTTCACAGTGGAAGGGGAAAATGACCTTTTGCAAACCAAAGCAAACCATCGGCAGTTAATTACACTCAATGGTACCACTAACTAAGGAACAGCAAAAGAACAAATGGCAATCATGGTATCTTTTAAGCAAAGCAACTGAAAAAGATAGCTTTACTGTAGAAAATCAACAACAAACAAACAAAGTCTACAAAAAACACAAGAACAACAGCAAATTTTCAGGCATTCCATCAATTTATGGTAGAAAACCTCATCCATTAACAAGCGACTAAAAATTATAACTTCACGGCAGAAAATCTGCAATTGTCCACAAATTGATGGCAAAGAAACGAACTTTCACGCATTTCATCAGAAATTTGTAGTGAAAAGATTTACCTTTAAGCCTAGAGAGAGAATCACAATCACAAATATCTTTGACGGAAAAAAAAAAAATACCAAACCCCAGTTCAAGAATCTTCGTCTCTGTAAGAATTGGGAGCGGAGCGTCCAGCGCTGGGAAGTTTCTTTTGGCTTGAGAAACCTCATAATTGCTTCTTCCTCCTTTTGGCCATCTTTTTTGTGGGTCCCACTTCTTTTGTGGAGTGGAGTTGGAATCCCACTGACAGCAATGGACCCCTGTCTTTTCCATAAATTTCCTTGACTTTCGGGGCTACGAGCAACTGCTTGGATATTTGCTGTCCCCCCGGCGCGTCCAACGAATTTGATCACCTAACGTACCAGAAACCAGTGTCTTCTTTTACCAAATATTTTATGTGACTCAGCATTTCAAAATATTTTAGGCTAGGCCCATAAAAACTCTGATTTTGGCCCAAACAACAATCTAAAACACCATATTAAATATTATGGTTATCGGTCAGATCCGGGTGTGCTCCCCTGAGGTCGTCCGATCGAAACTGTGTGACAGTGATATTGTCCGGTTGGATTCTCTTAACAAAAAAATAAAATCTAAGATATTACAACAAAACTAGAGAGAGATGTAGCAACAAGGAGAGCAAGTAAGTTCCTAAATTTTCCAACAGTCAATAGTGTTTCAGTGATAAGTTGTACAGACTTCTAGTTGAGTTGTGACAATTATTTAAATTTTATTACATTATACTTTATTAATAGATTAAGAATTCTTAATTGATTAGAAAGAATATAACTATTGAATTAAAATTCTTATTTAATTTTTTTTTTTTGCCAAAAAACTCTTGTTTTCATAACTTTATCATATAATTTGCTTGGCCTGGATGGACCGGCCCATAAGAGAGCCAGGCCCAAGCCCAAGCAAAGACTAGGCTTAGCCCAAGAGACTAGCCTATTTTTAATCTGAACTGATTTAGAAGAGCACCTAATGTGGGGTTGCTGTATCTAATTAATAGAAGAGATCTATTGAGGTATTAGGATATTTCAAAGGTTAGAAGTATGGGGTGTCTCATGCATATAAGGAGGGCAATCTCTCCCTCTTTCTTCATGCATGAACAATTGACATGCAACTTCTTCCTCTCTCCCACAACCCTCCAATGAAAATGCCATGCTCTACTTGAATCGTGAATAGCGACGAAGGTTCTCTTGCAGGCTCGTTGTAGTTCCTTCTACCGTCAAGAAGAAGATCAATCTTTTGTGGAGAAACTCTTCGGATCAAGAGGTACGCTTCCACTACGGTGTCTATACAGTTATTCATGTCTTTCTATGGATACCTCAAATTATTACAGGTATCAAAGCCTCGGTAACGGCTTTTCTCTCCCAAAGACAATATTATGATCTCTTGAAATATTAGGGTTTAGTGATTTATGGATTATCAACTGATACCCTGCTGAATTTTCTTTTAAATGATGTTTTCAATGAAAATTATTAAGAGTTATTTGAAAACCCTAAAACAACAAAAGAAAGAGAATGACTGGTCAATAACCATGCCGGGGCTGGCCAATGGCTCCGCCGCCTCTGGCGTCGCCATGGAGGCGTTCGACCAAGCGACAGGGCATACCAGATTGCGGAGGCGGTGCACGAGATGTGTCGTCTCCCCTTACCGATCATGCACGGCACGAGCTCAGGCCACCAGCGGCATGCTTTTCGTGTCGGAAAATTGAAAATATGAATTGTAAAATTTTCTTGGATCAATGAAAGATTATAACGAATCAATACTCTGATTACAAGAGAGATGAGATATTCAAACTCAAATCTCCTATTTATTTAATGTTGGGTTCTTAATGTAGCGGTGGAAAGTGATTCTTCTTTTCCATTGGCCGGGTGAACGTCAATGTCTTCTGGGAACCTTCTCTTCAGATTGTGGACGGAGTAGCACAGCTCCTATCCAAATAGAATCTCAAAGAGACTTGGGCAAAAACTTGAACTCAGCAAGTTGGCAGAAGAGTTGAACTCTTTAGTATTCCTTAGCTGAAAATTCTGATAGAATATTCCCCCTCTTCCATAACAAACTAAGCTATTTATAGGAGTTTAAAGGAAACTGTCCCCTAAAAACCTTTCATAATGGAGGGTTAACTCCCCTCATTACGTGGGCAGTAATTGATCCAGTAATGAGGGCAGTTATAACCGAGACACAGGGCTTCTCTGCAGTTAAAACGCGGGCTTCGAGCCTCGCGTTTTGACATTATAGTGCTGTTGGATGCCGACTTCGAACCTTACTAAACGCGAGTTTCGAGCTCTGCGTCTTGGTATTGCATAGATGGCTGAGACGCAGGCTTCAAGCTCTGCGTTTTGGCTATTGCAGTGAAGCAGAGACGCGGGCTTCGACCCTTGCGTCTTGGTACTGCAGTGATGCTGAGGCGCGGCCTTCAAGCTCTATGTATTGGCCATTGCAGTGATGTTGAGACGCGGGCTTTGACCCTTGCGTCTTAGTATTGCGTGAGTGGTTTTGATTAGCCTTGCGTTTGGAGTATAGAATCTTCTTTCTGATGACTTGTCCTCAGTGATTTTTAGACAGTTTACAGAACCCCCTCCAAAGTTTTCAAAACTTCGCGGTTGACTGGAACGGGTTTTGAAATACTTTAAATTTTACTTCTAGCAGCAATGCTCTCAAGACTGACTGGCAATTTTCTGAGATACCTTGAGCTTGATCTTGTCTGAAATTTGTTCTTCGTGAGTGTACTGTTAAACTCTTTGAAGCCACCAGAGATGATCGTCATGAGTGTCCAGATACGCAGTTCGGACCTCATCGGTACTCTGAGCTGGTTGTTGGTATACTGTTGAATCAGGAGAAATAGTCATCTGTTTTTGTCAGTGTACTGTTGAACTAATTGCAGAAGTAAAGACTGAACTCAGGTCTTGTAGACGCAAAGGTCATGTTGCCTTAGAGACGCGGACCTCGTCTGAAGTAGAAACGCGACTCTCATTTATTGGAGAGACGCGACCATCGAAGTGGAGACGCAACTTTCATTTTGTTGAAGTAACGCAAACTTCAAGATGGAGATGCGGTCCTGATTGGTTGAGAGAACCGCGGCTCTGAATCATTGAGAGAAACGTGGCTCTGTCTCATTGAGAGGACGCGGTTCTAATTCATTGAGAGGATGCAGCTTTGAATCATTGAGAGAAACACGGCTCTGTCTCATTGAGAGGACGCAGCTCTGATTCATTGAGAGGACGCGGCTTTGAACCTTCTAGAAATGCAGGCCTGTGTTCTTCAATTTGATGGAAAGGACGCAGTCTTTAGACTTGTGAAAGGACGCGGACTTCAGAACACGGTCTTTGAAGTGTCGCATGCATTTTTTCGCGAAGATCTCGCTGGACCTTTCAATGATAAGTCAACGTTTGACGGTTAGGGACGCGCATCATTGGGATTTCCCGGAGTAAAAATTCACGCGTCTCACCCAGACTGAATTTGATATTCGTGTAGGAATTAAGGCTGTTAATTTTGACCTTTAGGAATGACTTTGATTTCTATGCCATTAATTACGGGCCATTTAGCGAGCCTATAAATAGGCTATAGCCTCTTAACAATCATTTATCTTGACTGTTTTCCTTCGCGGGCATATGCTCTGAAAAACTCCGTCTTGATTGTTCTCCTTCCCTTCAAGGGCATGTGCTGTGAAGAACAAAAAAAACCTCAAAACTTCAATGCTTTCTTTCAATCTTCTTCGAGGATTACCACTGTTAAGTGATTTCAAGATTAAAAAGCATTGCTTTAAGTGCTTTCACAGACGTGCCTTGACAAATGAAGTCCAACTTCTAGAGAATTTTTCTTCAGGTAGGAAATGGCTTTTGCCATGATAAGACTCGGTCTCCTTGAAGTTCTATCATCCTCGGCCATGAAGAGGCTTCGTCTTTTGAACCCTTCTTGAAATCTCTTTCTTTGAGATTCATGCGTTCATGCTCTGCAAACGCGTCATTCACGTTACTTGATGAAATGCGGGCTTGTTGACTTCAAAGTCTTAAGTCTCAAGTTCTTCAGACGTGAGTGTGGTGAACTCCGCGTTTTGAGACTTGAAATGCGAGTTTTGTATATGAAGCTCGCGTTTGGGGTTCTTGACTTAGAAAATTTTAAGTCTACTCTTTTGAGATCTCTGGACGCAAATGTGACAAACTTTGTGTCTCAGACGCGAGTGTGGCGAACTCTGCATCTTGAAGTCACTTCAGGCAGTTTCAAGACCCGCGTCTGCGTCTTTGATTTATGCCTCGCATCTCACTTATCAGACGCAAGTCTAATATCAGACTGCGCTTGGATCCATATTTTCTATCCCTGCGTCCGTGAGATCTGCGTCTGGAATTCATGATTTCAGCCCCGCATTTGTGCTTCTAGCTTCCTGTTTCTGTCTTTGCAGAATTTTTAAACCTTATCTTTTTTTTTGCAGGTCCTGTCCATATCAATGGTGTTGGTTCCAGCGTCTTTGCCAGGTTCATGGGAGAATATTTGGATTAACCAGCTTGTTCGATCGGTGAGCACTCGGGAAGTCTGAGCTTCTGTCTAAGTGTAACGCCCCGATCCCGCATGTACGGGGACGTTATGGCAACGTACATACGCGAGGTGGAAACACCCTCACGCGTACGTTAAGCCTCAGTACAGGACATAGCTTCCATATACACAAGGGTTCCAGCAGGAAATAAGTACAAGAATACCTGCAGAAAGGGGTTAGTGATCAGAACAGATATAAAAATAGGGATCAATAAGATAACAGGAACAAAGCATAAAGATACCTATGAAGGATCTCGATGGTAAAGTAAAGTCTCCTATGTGAATCCAATGAACTAGCTGACCAAACGATAATTCGGATCTCCAACCTGGGCACGCAAACCCAGGGTCGTCAGAAAGCGACCTAGTGAGTGGTAAAATGAAGGAGGCAGTAATATAAACTATAGTAATACAAGCACGATACGAATATATAATACATGATGTTGTCTTGGCGATACCATATAATAAGCATATAATAAGCAGTAGAAATATATGAATATGTCATCTTTTACTACCATCACTACCTAGCATGTTATCATCGGGTCATGTCTATAGTCATATCCAGTTTTATATAATAAATAATGTTGTCTAGTGGTGACGTGATAGAAATGAACATACAGATGGACATATGCAATATAAACATAATACAGTGTTGTACATAGACAGAAATGATGTCTGCAAGGTATACAGAAAATAGACTATATGCAATGCAGAGTATACATGTACATGAGTAGTATGCCACCACAGAAAATGTAACATGTACCAGGTAAAGTAACAAAGTATACATGTAGCATGATAGCGGGTAAATGAGCAGGAACAGGAACAAGTACAACTAAACAATAGTATACACATATCAGGCAAGTCATGTTATTTATCCAATAATCATAATCAGTACCACCTGGTATTTTAATCAATCTCTTCCAGTGTCCCATACCACTGGCAGTCCATATTGGAGCCCGCACTCCAGTCGAACTCATCCGGACATGGCATACGGGTACCATTATCCAAACGAGAGAGTGACCAAATAACAAGTGTTCCTGATGTCACTATTGTTGGATTATTAAATGTATCATGTACTGGGTCTACATAGTAAGTGCACTGAGGATGCCTCCATCATGCTGACACCCCGCGATGTGAGATTCTAGAGGTGGCCCCCACGGATTCAAGAGGTGGCCCCCACCATATCTGTGGTGTGGCACTTTGTTCCGTGTGGCACTTAGTTCCACACACCATGTGCCGGACGCCAGCATGACCGTGCATATAACGGGAATACCATATATAACAAGAATACTGAGTCTGGTCAGTAACACTATCACTAACAAGAACACCGGAGACATCCTCGTCACCCAACACCAGACGGAGTGAGGATTCTAGAGGTGGCCCTCACGGATTCAAGAGGTGGCCCCCACCACGGATAGGTGTGATGTGGCACTTTGCTCCGTGTGGCACTTAGTTCCACACATGTTCCGCCGGACGCTGGCGTGACTGTGCTAATAACTGGTGTACCAGAATACAAGTATGAACTACACAGTATATCGAGTACTAGAACAGTGCATGGTACAAGTAATACGAGAATAGAACATGCGCTAACAGGATAACGGGAAACGGGAAACAGTAGATGTGGGATGGCACACATCGCATATCAACAACTCATATATCCAGTAACGGGAATATCAATATTAATAACGGAAAATATTCATGTAACGGGCATACAGGAAGATACATGCAACAATAATACATGCAATATGCACGGTGATCTATATGACAAGAATAGAGAGACCATACATGCATGTGTGACAGTGATATGCCGAGAAGCCATGTAACGATGATAACATTAATAATGAAATGCGGTAGTCCGTGCATTGGTATATCCGTGTACCAGTGGAACATATAGGTGTAGCAATAAGTTGTGTAATATCTCAGTACACGTAAGCACAGTAATCAGTGTCGACTATAATACCATGTCCTGTGACCTTACAGTATTCGTGTTCCACTAATGGTGTCCAGGGTATCCGTGTAACAGTAACTCCCTACCATGCAATAGCAGCGTTGGTGTATCCGTATATCAGTGAATGACAATATATCGTGTAATGCGTGATAACAATATCTGGTTGTACCGGATATATAGTATCCAATGTGCTTAGCATGTTCGGGTGTTACATATAGTCATGGTGTCTAGTGTGAGGCGGGTACCTATGATTATATCTAATCGAGTATCAGCTATCCCTATTTGTAAGGTCGGTCACCATCTTATGATATTGATTATTATTAACCGGTATTTACAGTTGTTACAGGGATTAACCGGTCAACACGACGAGTGTGATAAGGCAACCAATCAAGATTACTAAACATGATCAAATATAATTTATAAAAGAAAAATACTCACAAACTAGCCATGGGAAGGTAGCTCTCTTTCCCACGATCGCAACGGATCCAGAATCGTCCAAATCGGAGTCCGGATGCTCCCGATATCGCCCGAATACTAAATCATAACAAAAAGGGTAAATACGTAAATAAAAATATTTTAAATGCAAAGAATAAATAGTAGCAGGGGGTTTTCTGAAAAAGTACCTTTATTGGGTTTCGGATGCGGGTTTGGTGAGATAACGGGTCCGGGTTTAGATCCAAGCCCAAACCCAAGTAACTTAAGTTTACGGGTAATGGGTTAACGGGTTTAACCCAATAGTTAGGTGGATTATGGGTAGTGACCAAGAGGGTTATTGGGTTTGGGTTTTACCCAAACCCAATAAGGACATAACAGCAGCAGCAGCTTCTTGCTGTGTTGTTGCGCGGCCGGCCGGCCAGCCCAGCTGGCCGGCGGCGGTCCGCGGGCCCCGAACAGAGAGAAAGAGGGTGAGAGCGAGAGTGTGAGGGAGAGAGAAACAGAGAAAGGGAGAGAGGAAAGAAAAGAAAAGAAGAAGAAGAAGAGGAGGAGGAGGAGGTGGGTGTGGGGGCGCGGCCTGGGGGTCGCGGCCGGCGGCGGAGGCCGGCGGCGACGGGAGGCGCCTGCGGCGCTTGGCCGGGGTGGCCTGGCCGCGGGCATGGGTCAGGCCACCTGCTGGTCTGTAGTGAGGGGGAAAAGAGAGGGAGAGTGTTGTAGAGAGAGAGAAGAGAGAGAGAGAGAGAAAAATTAGAGAGATAGAGAGGTTTAGAGAGAGATTTTGAAAGAGAGAGAGAGGGATTGTATTTAGAGGAGGAGAGAGGCGGTGTGAAGTTGGTTGGGTTTAGGCGATGATGAAGGAAGCTTTGAGAAGAAGGGAGAAGAAAAGAAAGAAAAAGAAAGATTTAAAAAAAATTAATATTTTATATTATTATATTGGCTCAATATTCGACCAGCTTCGAACGGTGCCCAAAAATTACAGAAAATAGAGAATATTATCCTGAGAGATAATATTAAAACGGTTTGAAGAAATTCAATACGGTTTGCAAATTAAAAATTCTGGAGTGTCTCACCGATACCGGGCGACATCGGTTTGATCGGGTTTTCGATAAATTCAGAAAATTCCCCAAAAATACCCTAACGTAGATAATACGATTCTAAGATACATGGTGAAAGCGGATTCTCAACATTCCACTCCGTTTGTGAAATAAAAATCGTAAAGTCGATGATCGGTATCGGTCGACACCGACTACGAAAAGTTTCCAAAATAATCCAGAAAAATTCCAGAAAATCCTGAAAATTCTAAAATATTAGAAAATGATTTTTGAAACTGACATCAGCTCAATTGGACTACTACGGAGGTCAAATCAATTTTATACGTCGTATCGCGTACCGATACGGTGATACGTACATCAGGGATCAGGGGTTACACTAAGGGCGAGGAAGATCTGCGCGGTTGCCAATACATATCAAGGCCTTATTGGATATGATGCACCAGTAATGTCTTGGATCCATCCTGGTCGCAGTGAGTATGCGCATTTGAAGGTCACGGGAAAAAGGATGTCACCAGTAAGGTGTCGGATCCTCCCTTCACCAATCATACTCAAAGAAGTGACAACGACGAAAAATCCATGCTCATTGGATGACTTTATGATGGTGGAGCTTCCCATTAAGCGAAGGATTACGAACTTGTGAAGATCTTCGCACCAGTTGGTTGGGTGGAATCAGAATGCTCCCTTGCATTTCGACCTCAAGAAACACCATTGTTCTCAAGAGGAGAGAAAGTTGATCTGTTATTCCCGGCCACAGCCAAGAGGACGAGCTTCGTGTATCTTCAATATTTTTGAGGAGTGAGTGCAACCATTCCTGAGTAAGAGGGACTTCTTTATACTCCTTTGTTATAACACTCAATCTTATTGTATAAGAGAGCGTTTTGAGTCACTTTCATATTTTTGAATATCAATAAAAGTGACACTTTTTCTTGTCTTCTTACATGTCTTGAGTTACTTTTTTTATTGAAAATCAGACAAGTAGAAGTGATTCTTTTGCTTTGCTAGAAATGTAACATTTTAACTTAGCAAGTTAAAGTAAGAAAAATTCCATTTAAGGAATTTAAGATTACTTTCAGAGGTGTGATATTAACTTGACAGGAGTAGAATGGTGGACTTGCTAATCTATGAATGAGAATGGCAATTGAAATTTTCAACCCGCGAAGGATTGTGATTGAGTCTTCATCAGAGGTCTAGCATTAACGTAATTAAGATTCAGCTGGGGATTGATGGAAGCACTGTTAAAGGTATGATATTAACCTGACAGTGATTTTAGGTGGACCTACCATTCTATTGACGAGAATAACAAGTAAGACTAGACCCTTTGAGGATCTAGAAAATTTTTTACCATTAGAGGTGTGATATTAACTTAACGGGTTGATTAAATCTTGTCAAGGGTATGATATTAACTTGACAAGAATGTGAGATAGAGGTGTGATGTTAACTTAGCTCCGCAGGAATTTCAGTTTCGTTTGGGAAAACTGAAAATACCACTGTCATAGGTGTAGTATTAACTTGACAGTGGAGGTAATACTAGAGGTGTAATTTTGAACTTAGCATTAGTCATCTCGACTTCGATACGAAAGTTCGAGGAAAAGTCATTGTCATGGGTGTATTGTTGAACTTAACAATGAACTGGTTGCTAAAGATGTGATGTTAAACTTAGCATCGCTTATCTAAACTTCGATATGAAAACCTGAGAAAAAAGACTGTCAGAGGTTTAATGTTGAACTTGGCAGCAACTTAATCACTGTTAGAGGTATAATGTTAAACTTAACAGTAATTTGTCAGAGGTGTGATGTTAACATGACAATAGTTGATTCACGATATGAGCAATTTTGAGGATATGTCATTCTATTGACGAGAATTGACAAGTGAAGTTTGGAATGTCAGAGGTATAGTGTTAACTTGACAAGAATTAGTTTGCGATATGAGTAATTTTGAGGACTTGTCATTCTGTGGATGAGAATTGACAAGTGAAGTTTGGAATGTCAGAAGTGTAGTGTTTACTTGACAATAGTTTGTTTGCGATATGAGCAATTTTGAGGACTTGTCATTCTGTGGATGAGAATTGACAAGTGAAGTTTGTACTCGCTGGAGGTATTAAAATTTTTCACAGTAGTGTTAAAATAGCAGTGATTGAGCTTGTGGACTTACTATTTCATGGGAGGAAATTAGTAGGGAATTTTGGTGGAAAACAGAATGAATTGTTTGTAACCCCCTGATCCCCGGTGTACGTATAACAGTATCGGTACGCGATACGACGTACAAAAATTGATTTGACCTCCGTGGTAGTCCGATTGAGTTGCTTTCAGTTTCAAAAATCATTTTCTAATATTTGAGAATTTCAGGATTTTCTGGAAATTTTCTGAATTATTTTGGAAAATCTCCGTAGTCGGTGTCGACCGATACCGATTACCGGCCTTCCGATTTTTATTTCACAAATGGAGTAGAATTTTGAGAATCGGTTTTTACCGTATGTCTTAGAATCTCATAAGCTACTTTTGGGTATTTTTGGGATTTTTCTGAAATTATCGAAAATCCGGCCAAACTGGTGTCGCCCGTATCGGCGAGACACTCCGGGATTTTTAATTTGCAAACCAGATAGAATTTCTTCAAACCGTTTTATATTACGTCTCAGGATAATATTTTCTATTTTCTGTAATTTTTGGGTACCGTTCGGGACTAGTCAAAATTTGGGCTAAATTAAATAATATTATTTTATAATTTTAAATTCTTTTCTTTTCTTTTTCTTTCTTCCTTCTTCCACACTCTTCTCTTCCACCGCCATTGACCAAATGGCGTTTCCCCCCTCCTTTAAAAATCCAATTTCTCTCTCTCCCCTCTAACTACAACCTTCCTTCTCTCTCTAAGAAACTCTCTCTCTCTTTCTAATTCTCTCTCTATCTCTCCCTCTCTCTCTCTCTCTGTACAGACCCTCCCACAAGGGGAGGGGCTGCTTCCTTGGCCCGCAGCCAAGCCAGGCGCGTCCGGCGCCACCGCCGGCCGCCGCGACCCCAGGCCGCGTCCCCGACCGGCGCCGCCCAAGCCGCCACCCCTCTCCTCTTTCCTCTTCTTCTTCTTCTTCTTCTTCTTTTTCTTTTTTTTCTTTCTTTTTCTCTACTCTGTTTCTTCCTCCCCTTTCTCTGTTTCTCTCCATCTCACTCTCTCTCCTCTCCTCTCTTCACCGGGCCGATGGCCTTACCGCAGGCGGCCGGGACCGCCGCCGGCGGGCCTCCCCCACAGCCTGGCCGGCCCGGCCAGTGGCCGGCCAAGGGGGCGCAGCAGCAGCGCTGCTGCTGTTGTTGTTGTTGTTGTTGTTGTTGTTGTTGTTGTTGAGTAATTGGGTTCGGGTGTAACCCGAACCCAATAACCCATAAGGGAGTTGGGTTTGAATATCACCCCAACCCATAAACCCTTTGACCCGTAACCCATTAAGATAAGTTGTGGGTTTGGGTATTGGATCCAAACCCGACCCGCGGGCGACCCGAACCCGTCTAAGGTAAATTTACAGAAAACCCCCTATATATTCCAGTATTTGCATTTAATATGTTTATTTACATATTTAACCATGTTTGTTATGATTTAGTCTTCGGGCGATATCTGGAGCATCCGGACTCTGATTCGGGCGATTCTGGATCCGTTGCGATCGTGGGGAAGAGAGCTACCATCCTATGGCTAGTTTGTGAGTGTTTTTATTTTATAAATTATCTTTTTAGTCTATTACTTGATAAATCCTAATTGGTACACCATATTAAAACATTGTAATAAACACTGTACTTAAATATGTCGGATACGTAATAGATGTAGAGTGTACCACTGGATACCTATTAAGTCATGTTCATGGACCACTGACATCCGGCACACTATGTCACCATATGTTTGGACACTATCATGTCATGTATCGTATCACAGTAACGTTACCTGCATACGGTTCCACAGATACGCTATGACACAACACTGTCACTAGACATGCATGCTAGATACTGTTACTATAATTCACAGGACATGATATTATATGATACATGGACTACCATTATTACATGAGTACATGGATTATGGCCACACATTTATGTTCCACTAGTACAAGGATAAGTACCGCATGTCATATTATTGTTATCATCCTTACACTGATACGATAGTTCACTGTACATGATATTAGATACTGCCCATAGGTATTACTTATACATGTTGCACCGATACTATGACACGTCACATCAGTTACTCATATGCACTACTTCACAGGCTACCGTCATCACATATCTTGTGATCATCATTATATAGATTCTCTGCATATCACTGTTGCACGTGCATGTATGCTTTCTCTAGGGATCCCTGTTCATAGTACATGTACTATTGTTTCATGTTACCGTATTCATGTTATGTGATTGTTTCCTGTTATTGAGATGGATATTCCCGATACTGGACTTGATAGCTGTTGATATGCTATATGTGGACTTTCACATCTATTGATCCCGTTTCCCGTTATATTGTTCCCGTTATATTGATCCCGTTATATTGTTCCTGATTCCCGTTATATTGTTCTATGCTATCAACAAAGCTCTGGTCCAGTTATCATGTTACCCGTATCACATATTGTAATGATACTTGTTACATTGTATATTTGACATATCAGATCATAAAGTTAACTGGGGTATGGGGGAGACTTGACGGTTGATTAGATCTTATCGGGTGATGTACTGGATCCATATTGTTCTCCCACTGCAGGGGATGGTAGTGCTACCTACCAATTGCTCCATGAGCTATTGTTACTTGATTATTGTTCCCCTCTTAGCGGAGGGCTCTGGTCTTAGCAGCCAGGGGTTTGATAAAGGCCGTGATCCCGGGTATGCACGGGATACACCTACCCGATAAGAACTCCTCGACCATGAGTTTCCAATTAACATAATAAAACAGTATACACAATAGTGGACGTCGGGAACACTTGTTATTTGATCATTCTCTCGTTTGGATAATGGTATCCGTAGGCCATGTCTGGATGGGTTCGACTGGAGGGCGGGCTCCAGTATGAACTGCCAGTGGTATGGGACACCGGTAGAGATTGATTAAAATACCAGGTGGTATTGATCGCTACTATTGTATAAATGACATGACTTGACATGACCTGCCTGTTACATGTTTAGTTGTACTTGTGACTGTTCCTGATCATTTATCTGCTATCATGTTACATGTATACATTGATACTGTACTTGTTTCCTGTTACAATTCCTGTAGTGATCTGATACTCATTGCACATGTATACTTTGTTACATTACCTGGTACTTGTTACCCTGTTTGTAGTGGCATACTATGCATGTTCTGCATTGCACATATATTTTCTTATTGCAGACATATGCCCATCCGCATGGTCACCTCTATCACGTCACCACTACATGTTCATGTCTATCACGTCACCACTAGACAATCTTATTTATTAGATTATAATAACTGGATACGACTATAGACTTGACCCGATAATAACCGGTTTAGATGGCATGTTTATCTATATTTCTACAGCTTACATGTGTATATATTTCTACTGCTTCTTATATGAGTATTATATGGTATCGCTATTTCACCATCTTATATTATATATTATTATCGTGCTTGTATCTATAGTATATATTACTGCCTCCTTCATTTTACCACTCACTAGGTCGCTTTCTGACGACCCTGGGTTTGCGTGCCCAGATTGGAGATCCGAGGTACCATAGTATCAGAGAGTGCATTGGAGATCCCTCATCGGGCCTATTCATAGGTATCTTGGTGACTTATTTCTGTTATCTTATTTGTCCCTATTTTTCCTATCTGTTGTAATCACTAACATCTTCCTGCAGGTATTCTTGTACTTATTTCATGCTGGGACCCATGTCTTTATGAAGGTTATGTACTGTACTGAGGCTTAACGTACGCGTGAGCGTGTTTTCACCTCGCGTATGTACGTCGCCATAACGTCCTCGTACCTACGGGATCGGGGCGTTACATAGTGGTATCAGAGCCTAGGTTTCACACCTGGTGTGGGTAACCACCTGGGTCAATACTCGGGCTCTTACCAACTGTACAGTCCGGTTCAGATTAAATAATCTGTATCTGAATTTGGGGATTCCAGCACCGAGGACAAGAATACCATGACCTTGACAATTCATCTCTTGACTCTGTTCTCTGATTTCCTTCCAGTCGTCCCCAGAATATCCGATTTTCTTCTCGCTTTCTTTGCATCTTCTTGCATCCAATCCATTCGTGTTAGTTTACTTCTCCGTCCTGAGTACTTTATAGATATCAGAGTGCGCAGCGGAAGTGTCGTGGACCCGTAACCTTTCAGCTTGGGGGTTGGAAATATTGTTCTCACACCTGAATGGAAATTGCGAGGACGCAATTTTTGTAAGGTGGGGAGAAATGTAACCCCTGATCCCCGGTGTACGTATAACAGTATCGGTACGCGATACGACGTACAAAAATTGATTTGACCTCCGTGGTAGTCCGATTGAGTTGCTTTCAGTTTCAAAAATCATTTTCTAATATTTGAGAATTTTCAGGATTTTCTGGAAATTTTCTGAATTATTTTGGAAAATCTCCGTAGTCGGTGTCGACCGATACCGATTACCGCCTTCCGATTTTTATTTCACAAATGGAGTAGAATTTTGAGAATCGGTTTTCACCATATGTCTTAGAATCTCATAAGCTACGTTTGGGTATTTTTGGGGATTTTTCTGAATTTATCGAAAATCCGGCCAAACCGGTGTTGCCCGTATCGGCGAGACACTCCGGGATTTTTAATTTACAAACCAGATAGAATTTCTTCAAACCGTTTTATATTACGTCTCAGGATAATATTTTCTATTTTCTGTAATTTTTGGGTACCGTTCGGGACTAGTCAAAATTTGGGCTAAATTAAATAATATTATTTTATAATTTTAAATTCTTTTCTTTTCTTTTTCTTTCTTCCTTCTTCCACACTCTTCTCTTCCACCGCCATTGACCAAATGGCGTTTCCCCCCTCCTTTAAAAATCCAATTTCTCTCTCTCCCCTCTAACTACAACCTTCCTTCTCTCTCTAAGAAACTCTCTCTCTCTCTAATTCTCTCTCTATCTCTCCCTCTCTCTCTCTCTCTCTCTGTACAGACCCTCCCACAAGGGGAGGGGCTGCTTCCTTGGCCCGCAGCCAAGCCAGGCGCGTCCGGCGCCACCGCCGGCCGCCGCGACCCCAGGCCGCGTCCCCGACCGGCGCCGCCCAAGCCGGCCACCCCTCTCCTCTTTCCTCTTCTTCTTCTTCTTCTTCTTCTTTTTCTTTTTTTTTTCTTTCTTTTTCTCTACTCTATTTCTTCCTCCCCATTTCTCTGTTTCTCTCCATCTCACTCTCTCTCCTCTCCTCTCTTCACCGGGCCGATGGCCTTACCGCCGGCGGCCGGGACCGCCGCCGGCGGGCCTCCCCCACAGCCTGGCCGGCCCGGCCAGTGGCCGGCCAAGGGGGCGCAGCAGCGCTGTTGTTGTTGTTGTTGTTGTTGTTGTTGTTGAGTAATTGGGTTCGGGTGTAACCCGAACCCAATAACCCATAAGGGAGTTGGGTTTGAATATCACCCCAACCCATAAACCCTTTGACCCGTAACCCATTAAGATAAGTTGTGGGTTTGGGTATTGGATCCAAACCCGACCCGAGGGCGACCCGAACCCGTCTAAGGTAAATTTACAGAAAACCCCCTATATATTCCAGTATTTGCATTTAATATGTTTATTTACATATTTAACCATGTTTGTTATGATTTAGTCTTCGGGCGATATCTGGAGCATCCGGACTCTGATTCGGGCGATTCTGGATCCGTTGCGATCGTGGGGAAGAGAGCTACCATCCTATGGCTAGTTTGTGAGTGTTTTTATTTTATAAATTATCTTTTTAGTCTATTACTTGATAAATCCTAATTGGTACACCATATTAAAACATTGTAATAAACACTGTACTTAAATATGTCGGATACGTAATAGATGTAGAGTGTACCACTGGATACCTATTAAGTCATGTTCATGGACCACTGACATCCGGCACACTATGTCACCATATGTTTGGACACTATCATGTCATGTATCGTATCACAGTAACGTTACCTGCATACGGTTCCACAGATACGCTATGACACAACACTGTCACTAGACATGCATGCTAGATACTGTTACTATAATTCACAGGACATGATATTATATGATACACGGACTACCATTATTACATGAGTACATGGATTATGGCCACACATTTATGTTCCACTAGTACAAGGATAAGTACCGCATGTCATATTATTGTTATCATCCTTACACTGATACGATAGTTCACTGTACATAATATTAGACACTGCCCATAGGTATTACTTATACATGTTGCACCGATACTATGACACGTCACATCAGTTACTCATATGCACTACTTCACAGGCTACCGTCATCACATATCTTGTGATCATCATTATATAGATTCTCTGCATATCACTGTTGCACGTGCATGTATGCTTTCTCTAGGGATCCCTGTTCATAGTACATGTACTATTGTTCCATGTTACCGTATTCATGTTATGTGATTGTTTCCTGTTATTGAGATGGATATTCCCGATACTGGACTTGATAGCTGTTGATATGCTATATGTGGACTTTCACATCTATTGATCCCGTTTCCCGTTATATTGTTCCCGTTATATTGATCCCGTTATATTGTTCATGATTCCCGTTATATTGTTCTATGCTATCAACAAAGCTCTGGTCCAGTTATCATGTTACCCGTATCACATATTGTAATGATACTTGTTACATTGTATATTTGACATATCAGATCATAAAGTTAACTGGGGTATGGGGGAGACTTGACGGTTGATTAGATCTTATCGGGTGATGTACTGGATCCATATTGTTCTCCCACTGCAGGGGATGGTAGTGCTACCTACCAATTGCTCCATGAGCTATTGTTACTTGATTATTGTTCCCCTCTTAGCGGAGGGCTCTGGTCTTAGCAGCCAGGGGTTTGATAAAGGCCGTGATCCCGGGTATGCACGGGATACACCTACCCGATAAGAACTCCTCGACCATGAGTTTCCAATTAACATAATAAAACAGTATGCACAATAGTGGACGTCGGGAACACTTGTTATTTGATCATTCTCTCGTTTGGATAATGGTATCCGTAGGCCATGTCCGGATGGGTTCGACTGGAGGGCGGGCTCCAGTATGAACTGCCAGTGGTATGGGACACCGGTAGAGATTGATTAAAATACCAGGTGGTACTGATCGCTACTATTGTATAAATGACATGACTTGACATGACCTGCCTGTTACATGTTTAGTTGTACTTGTGACTGTTCCTGATCATTTATCTGCTATCATGTTACATGTATACATTGATACTGTACTTGTTTCCTGTTACAATTCCTGTAGTGATCTGATACTCATTGCACATGTATACTTTGTTACATTACCTGGTACTTGTTACCCTGTTTGTAGTGGCATACTATGCATGTTCTGCATTGCACATATATTTTCTTATTGCAGACATATGCCCATCCGCATGGTCACCTCTATCACGTCACCACTACATGTTCATGTCTATCACGTCACCACTAGACAATCTTATTTATTAGATTATAATAACTGGATACGACTAAAGACTTGACCCGATAATAACCGGTTTAGATGGCATGTTTATCTATATTTCTACAGCTTACATGTGTATATATTTCTACTGCTTCTTATATGAGTATTATATGGTATCGCTATTTCACCATCTTATATTATATATTATTATCGTGCTTGTATCTATAGTATATATTACTGCCTCCTTCATTTTACCACTCACTAGGTCGCTTTCTGACGACCCTGGGTTTGCGTGCCCAGATTGGAGATCCGAGGTACCATAGTATCAGAGAGTGCATTGGAGATCCCTCATCGGGCCTATTCATAGGTATCTTGGTGACTTATTTCTGTTATCTTATTTGTCCCTATTTTTCCTATCTGTTATGATCACTAACATCTTCCTGCAGGTATTCTTGTACTTATTTCATGCTGGGACCCATGTCTTTATGAAGGTTATGTACTGTACTGAGGCTTAATGTACGCGTGAGCGTGTTATTCCCCTCAGTATGATGAGTTGTCGAGAACTTATGTTGGACTTAAAAGCTAATATGCTCCTCTATCTATAGCCGTCAGAGGCGTCGGATGTTCATAGATAAACTAGAAAAGAGTAACAAGGCTAAAATCGAAGTTTCGCGCTTTGTTTCTTCTTCAATGTTTACATCATGCATCATGATGTAACCAACGTTTGATCAGCTCGACACTGACCAACTGGAATGTGATCCGTTGAAGAAAGAAAGAAGCTTTTCTTTAGTACCCTTCCAAACATCTTAGATCTGAAAGTTTTCATCAGAGGTGTAATGTTAACCTGATCATAAGAAGAATCCTATCAAGGATGGTACTTTTTAAAGAATCTGCCGTTGATCGGCATCATGAGCATATCACCGTCTAGGGTTATAAGGCGGTATGCTCCATTTGAGTAAACTGATTCCACTACAAATGGTCCTTCCCATTTAGGCTGGAATTTTTCTTTGGTCTTATGCGTCATCACCATGGGTCTTCTGACGGTTAAGACAAGGTCACCTTTCTTGAAAGTCTGCTCCTTAACTTTCTTGTTAAAGGCTTTGGTAATTCGAGCTTGATGTAGCTCTATTTACTGTTGAGCTTGCAGGCGTTTATCATCTAAAGCTTCCAACTCATGAAGCACAGTCGGTGCTTCTCCTCATTTGTTATCTTTGTTGTCAAGGCAACGCGTAGAGAAGGGATATGAATTTCTAGTGGAGGTACGACTTCACACCTGTATACTAAAGAGAACGGTGTAGCCTTCATCGGGGTTCTCACTGTCATGCGATAAGGCCACAAGCATTCACCTAACTTATCATCTAGTCGCGTTGGCTCTTCGAGACGAATTTCTTGAGAAATTTTTCAATGGTCTTGTTGAAAGCTTCTGCAAGGCCGTTAGCAGCTGGATAGTATGCCGCCGAATAAATCTTGATATCAATTGAAAGTATTCAAATAAACATCTTGATACCAATAGTAAGTATTTTTCATTTTGAACATATGATACCAAATCAAATCAATATTCATTTTTCAATCATTTTTCATCATAAAGTATGAGAGTAGAAATCAACGGTAAACAAAATACCAATTGAAAGATAAAAATACTAATTTTCTCCCCCTTTATGAAATACCAAATAAAATGATGCAGAAGCTTGTATTGAATACCAATTGAAAACTAATCAATTGAAACATAATAGTCATTAAAAGACAAGCTTTAGCATAAACAAAATTTGTGCTCAAAAATATAGGGATATAGTAAGCACAAATAAAACATGTATAGGTGTATGAAAAATGTGTACCAATCAAAATTGATGATACCAAAAGAAAGCATACATACACAAAAATAATATATGAGTATACAAGAAAAATGTCAATATTGATACCAATTGAAAAAGTCCAATAATACCAATTGAAATAACAATAATATCAAGTGTATATCTCATATTACCTACCACCCATTTCATGCACATGTTAAAAATGATTTTCAATAAAGAGCATACAAGGCATGGTCTCCTAACCAACCGCCCTTGGAAGGTAGGGGTTTTCAAAAATAGGTTTGAAAATATAGTATGTTTAAAAAACTCTACCATAACGAAGAATACCACAACTAGTTAAATGGAAAATCTTGAAAACTAGTACGAAATCCTTCAAGTAAGGAATAAAACAAAATTATATTCCATAAAACACATGTAAATCACATGATTACCAACACTCAAAATCTATGAAGCATATATCATACTCATGAAAACAAATCATGAGAAAACATAAATAATGTGAGTGCATAAGCATAATGTGAAAAACATAGTCACGGAAATGGGCAATCAAGCTCAAATAAGAAATTCCTTAAATCATGAAAACATGAAAATCATTAAAACTAGAAGCCCTTCAAGGTATATGTATGTCTTGACAAAACAAAAGATATATATACATATCCCTAAACACAATTGAGTCCATAATAAAGATTTGCATGAAAAACAAATGACTCAAGGGGTATACATGTATATCTTAAGGTTTGGCAAAATAAACATATACATGAAGTGAAAACACATGATCATAAAACATGTCCAAAATGGGGAATACAAGTTAAATGTATGGATCATCAAAACTAGACTATATTAGCACATCTAATGGGTACAAATAAGCGTTCAAGCACAAACATATAAAAAGTTTATTTGTGGCCCACTATATGTACAAGTATAAATCCTAGTCTTAATGAAAACTAACATTTAAACATATATTCAAAACTTGAAGCATAAAACGAGTCATAAATCTACATGATAAACATAAATATGATCATTATGTAAATCCACATGCTATTAGAACTATGATATGCATAATAGCTAAACAATAGTGAGAACACAACATATGGGTCCATATAAACATGGGTGATCTCAAATGCTATACATGCATGTCAATGATCTAATAATCATGGCATTTAACATAATAATCTATAAACATCAAATGTGAAGCATCAAAACAAAAATCATAAATATCCATATGATCATTATGTATATGCATATGCATTAGATCTAGGACATACATATTAGTTTAAAACAAGGTGAGAACACAAAGATATAAGTCCATCTTAAACATGGGTGTCTCAAATAACTAAATATGTATATCACTAATCTAATAAACATGGCATAAGCATAATGAATCAATAAAACATGACATGCTATGAATCAAAGACATGAAAAGCATGCAAGCATAAACGGAGTTAGAGATCGATACCAAAACCGATGAAGGCACCTCTCTAGTTCTCCAAACCAAGGTGGTCCTCCCACTAAACTTTTCTTGAAAGTGATGCATCCAAATAGTCCTCATGAAGCTCGGAACGCATCCACCTCAAGGCACCATCGCTCTCACGTCATGCGAGAGCCCACACCTACATCAAATACAATAGGGGTGGTCTTTGGTACCCATACTCTTTTGGGTCCATGGGGGTTAGTACCTTTTCTAACCCAAACAAATTTATTTGCTAAATTAGAATCATTTATACGATCATAATAAAATTTAGCAACGTGGCCCTTACGTCCACAATGTGTACAAGTGTACACATGAGCATACATATTGTGATGGGTGTGTACGTGAGGAGCATGTGTATGCCGTGTATGGTGTGCATGCATAGATGGAATTTGTTTCTTTCGAAACGTGGATTCCAAACGTGTATGGTTTAAAGCACATTGGCTCAAAGTGAAGCCCAAACAATCCACACTCTTCTTTAACAAACAAATATCATTATCAATTGTGGAAGAAAAGGTGCATGCAATAGGTGAGCTAAGTGAAGCTACACTAGCATGACAAACATGAGTATCAATATCATTTTTCAAAAAAGCATTTTTCTTTAAACAAACTTCTAAATCCTTGAAAATAGAAGCAATTTTCATTTTTAAAGAATCATTTTCTTTTAAAATAAAATCAACTTTTGAAGACAAGTTTTCATTTTTCTTCAAAATTGTTTCACAATCATTTTTAGATTTTAAAAATTCATTTTCCTTTAAGACAAGATCAAGTCTAGATTTTAATGAATCCCTTTCATTAGAAATCTCTACTTTATCTTGCAAAACCAAATCAAGTTTAGAAGACAAATTTTCATTTTCTTTATTTAATGCAAAAGTCTTCTTTTTCAAAAGATTATATTTTTCTAAAAGTTTTTCACAAACAATTGAGAGTTCTTCATTCAAGGCAGTGACATCAATATTCTCATCACATGAAGAACTAGCATCATCACTATCTAATTGAGTTTCCGAGTATACCTTAAGGGAGTCATTCCCTTGAACCATAAAGCATTGTGGCTCGGATTCTCCACTAGATTCATCCTCCGTTTGGATTGGCAATTGAAACTTGGAGGTGGTCAACGTGTTCCACACTGCAAAGGCGGAATCACAGCTAGAAACTAAGCACAGATATTCTTTAGTAAGCGTGCTTCTAAGAGCCTCAAGGGCTTGTGCATTGGCCCCTATATGATTACGGTTACCAAGATAGCATTTATTGGTAGCGGCAAGGAAAACATGCAAGCCTAAGGTTTTCAAATACATGGACATCCTAAATTTCCATGTGTCAATGTTGGAAACATCAAACATGGGAGGTGACAAGCAATCCATGAGTGTGTGCAAACAATATATACGTGCAAAATGCAAATGATAGATTAGCTAACCAAGATCACACTCCTAGGTGGTTAAACCAAATATCAGGAGCGTAGGCTCTGATACCAATTGTAAGTACACCTAGAGGGGGGTGAATAGGTGTACCGCTAATCTAATGAACTAAATGCGAAAATTAAAACTTAATTGCAACAACACTTGGTGCAACCAACGAGTGTAGCTGAATTCCCCGTGAAGGGCTCTGGACTAACTCCTCTTGATTCCTCTGAATAAGAGTTGAGGCGCTATATAAAGCTCTCGTGGTTAAGCACAAGTGAGGCACACAAACACACAAGCATATAAATGATATGACAATATGAAACAATGCACAACACAAATAAAGAGAGAGAGAGAGAGAGTTTAGAGTCAATGGATCAAACGCAAACAATAAGATGTGTTTCGAGGTTCGAGCACCGAGCTCTACGTCCCCGCCTTCACCGAGAAGGATTTCTAATCCACTAACTTGTCCACCTAGGACTCCCACCGAGGGAACCTCCACCGAGGATTTTGGGCAAATACAACCGGGAGTACCGAACTCCTCTCTCAACCAATACAACCTCCACCGAGGCAATACAAACACCACAATCCACCTCTACCAAAGAGGGATACAAATCCAACACCAACTCCACCTCACCAAGAGGGAGTAAACCACAACCTCAACCTCTACCAAAGAGGGAGCAACCAACAACCCAAATCAACCTCTACCAAAGAGGGATACCACAAATGAAAGGGTTTACAACTTGGTGGTGTATCTCAACCACAAACAACTTCCCTTTTCCACAAACAAGTGATCCTATAGAGAGGATAGAATGATATAGCTCAAGTGAAAATCAAGGTGTTTTGGGAATCAAATAACAAAGAAAAAATCCTTGGGAAAACACTTGCAATATGATAGAAATGAGGATCTAAAGCAATATCCCAAAAACCTATTTTTCTTTGATTTTTCCAAAACCCTTGAAAATAATAAAGATGAAATCTTTAAGCTCTTAAACACTTTGAAAACTTGTTTTTAAAACCAGAGAATAGGGAAATTTTTCTTCTTAAAAACCTTAACCAAAATCCCAAAGAAATGAGGCTTAAATAGGCCTCCAACCAAAACTAGTCGTTAGAGCAGATTTCTGCTCTTGGCGGCTGGCGGTCGACCGCCCGGTCGACCGCCAACGGTCAAATTTTTGACCGTTGGAAGCCAGCGGTCGACTGCCCGGTCGACCGTCCCAATCCAGAGAGCAAAAGCTCTCTGGCCGATCGATCGCTCGGTCGACCGCCCTTGCCTTACGGTCGACCGGTCGGTCGACCGCACCCCCACCCGAGAGTGGAGTGCTTGCAGTCGGTTGACCGCTCGGTCGACCGGCCCAAGTGGCAAACCAAGCGTGCACGTTTGGTGCACGTCGGTCGACCGGATCCAGAGTCGGTCACCGGTCCGGTCGACCGACTCTGGATCCGGTCGACCGCCAGAGCCTGGCAGGTTCTGTTTTGGGACAAAAAAACTTGTTTTAAAATATTCTGAAAAATCTCATAAAACTTCTAAAAATTCACAAAAATAATTTTATCATAATACATTGATATATAAACTTGTGTGAAAAATTTCAACACAATTTTCAAACATATTGAACCATTTTTGTGTTATGGAAAAATTACCGAAAACCAAAACCCGTATTTTTCCAAACTTGAATTTTTCAAAAGAAAATATGTTTTGTCCAAAACTCATCCAAATACAAAGACATGATACTTAAACACTTTGAAGCATGTTGCATATGGATAGAAATCCAATATACAAGAAACATATATATATATATATTCATGTTTTTGACTTTAAATACGAAAATATGTTTTGTTAAATACAAAACACCAAACCTCATGAATAGGCATATCAAAATAAGTTTGTCTAGGATATGAAACATGTATGTATATAGAACATATCTAATATACATTTAAACAATGTAAACTTGTTTTGAATCTATCTATTCATGAAAACCAATATCGGTTAAACCAAAAAATCGAAAAACGAATCCAAAACATGAAACGTGTGTGTGTTGTGAACTTGAGCATATCACACTATCTAGTCTTTACAAATGGATCTAAAACAAAAAAACTAAACTAGGTACCGAAGTCTTCTTGACGAACTCTGTCTTCAAGCGACTCGATCCAAACTGTGATCCACCGAGCTTGACTCCAACGAGTGCTATATATGATCTTGATGCTCAGGCTCTTGAATCACCATGTGAGAAGCTCCATAAACACTTTTGTTGAAGCTAATCACCAACTAACATCTTGATTAAAGATCTGAAACTAAACATCACAAGATTATTAGTAAACATAACTACATGAGTTAATCATCATCAAAACTAGAGTGGAAGGCCTCTGGGCCAACAGCTTTGTCATAAGTAATCTTAAAGGATTAACTTTTGATATGACGTGCATGGTTTGGCCCACCAAGTAATGTTACATTTTCTGGACGGCGAATACCAATGCTAAGCATTCTTTTTCGATCGGACTGTACCGATGTTCGGCTCCAATCATAATTCTATTCAGGTAGTAGATTGCGTGCTCATGTCCCTGATCATTATTTTGGGCTAGTAAAGCTCCTAAAGAATGATCCATTGCTCGAACGTGAGGTATTGCTTGATTTCCTCAAATGCTTGTTGGCATGGAGACTAAGGGGTTGGTAGAGAGAGGATGCGAGGGTAGAAATGAGGGATTTTAGCCATTCTTCCCCTTAAATTTTTTTTTTTGGTTTTTCCTCAATTGACACCTAGCACTCCGGTTTCAAAAATTAATCCCAACCATCCTCTTCTCATCTCCATGTGCCTAGTCCCCACTCACATTATTTATTTTGGTATTTAGCTAGGTATTTATAATGGTATTAATACCACATGTGTATTACATGTGTGATCACTTAAAACATTACTCTACTATCTCTCCACTTGTACATGAATAATTTATATACATGTATATGTGTATATACACACTCTCCCATGTATACGTATCATTTTAAATGTATTTTATATATATGTAACTTATATTCACCAATTTAGAATACCAAAATACTTATTTTCCATTTCTTGTAACATCCAACAAATTATTATCACCAATATTATCAGTTCTAAATGTTGATTTCACTTACGGGCCTCATCTAATTTAATCTAAGATTAGAATATTAATTTGGGGTTTAACAACTCGGTGTTACAAGTATTATTCATGTACATAATCTTATATACTTATAGTTATAGATTAAATCTCCAATCTATTTTCAAATTTAGAGATTTGTTCACTTAATTTTCCCATTAATCATGTTACTTAATATTTTACCGGTCTCAGATAAAATAAATTCAGATTAACTAGAACCAGGTATTATCTCATAATTGAATATTAAAACATAAATTAATATTAAAAATCATAGTTGTTACAGTTTGAATGTTAGAATCCATCATTATGAGCCATCAATGGCTCTTGAAAGAGCAAGACCCTGTAAGTGCTATTAGATTTATGTGGATTATCAAGTAAGTGGTTAGCTAGTTAGTGATTAGTAGTTAGATTGTCATGAGAAGAAAAACTAGCTGAGCATCATGTAAAAGATGGAGAAGATTATAATAGAGGAGAAAGAGGCACCTTTACATAGATTGTCACTTTCTATTACATCAATATCTCTCTCTCTCTCTCCAGAATCAACTCAGTCCTACTACAAGATCTAAAAGAAAATGAAAAATACAAAAGAAAGAAGAAAGACTACACTACTCTACACTAATAGAGGAGAAACCTAACTATTGCTTTTCAAACCCCTAACTCTGGTCCTCTGCATGGCTTTTTATAGGCAAAAGAATCATCTAGAAAATGAGACGAGACCACATGTCAAAAATTAACGTGTGGCTCGCCAAAATTACCGCGGAACGTCGCAAATTGCCACATTTTTGTAGCCATACCAGGGACTTAGGTCCCTGGTTTTGGCCCGATGACTCGCCTCGCTTCTGGGACCTTCCACATATCCTTAGATTCGGGTATTTGGATTGAATTCTTGTCAGATTCACACCATTATCTAGATTCGATGTATCTTCTAGAAACTCTCCAACTTAGCCTCCAAGAAATTCAGATTTAATTACCCGAAAATGAGTTTAATTAAGCTCTTATTACCTTTTTGTCCTTCTAGTCTTGATTATCTACAAAAGAGATCAAAATACGGGTGAGAAGCGTTATTTTTATCATAAATAGGTAAGAAAGTGTGATATAAAAATGTAGTTTTATAGATTAATCAACGTGCCCTGGATCTGGCTCAATGGCTAGATCCAGGCCGCGTATCCGGGGCAAAACAAATTTGATCGACACGAAACTTGCATAAAAAAATAAAATTTAGAAATGATAGATTAAGATGTTCTAAACTTCTCAATACTACCGCTATAGCAAGTGGCTATGCGGGTTGTGATCCATAACGAAAGAAAGCGATAGAAGCATTTTGGTATTCTTTTTAAGTTTACTAAAAACATGTTAATAGTTTCTTTTTTGTTTTAAAAATAAAAGAAAAGAAACACTAAGTTAGACGGAAGAGTGGAAAGAGAAGAAGAAAATAGAAAAAAAATATAGTTGGTGTTTTTGAAATTATTTTTTAAAAAAATTAAAAGGAAAGAAAAAAAACATAAAAGTATACTTATCTCTTTGGCGCTTTCTTTACCTTGGATCTGTTGCAATGACTTATCTTGCCTTGAAGGCGATCACCGCATGGCATATAAAATATCCCCTGCTCCAAATCAGTCTATATTATATCAATAAAACTATGAAAAGTAAGTATGAAGTGTTACAAAACTTGCATGGTTTTTTGGAAGTACGGATCCATCATCATAAGCCATCAGTGAAACTTGCAAGGGCAAGGCCTATTCGAGGATGTTGGATTTATATGGATTACAAGTCAGCTTAGAGTAAATTAAAGCAAAAAAAGGAAAAAAATAACATAAAACAAGCTTTGATTAAATCGAGAAATGGTAAAAGAAATGAGTAAAATTACATCAATGTCACTCTCAATACAATTCTTCTCCTCTTACTCTCATTAATCTCTCTCTAATCTTAGTTATGGAAGAAACAAAAAGTTACATATTAAAAAGAAAGAAAAAAGAAAATCTATACTAAACTAAAATCAAAAGCCTAGCTCTCTGCCAGTGTGGTGCACATTTGCCTTCAGAATGCGCAGTATTTATAGCTGAAACTGAAAGGGGAGAAGCGTCTGAAGATAGGGGGAGCAAACGCTCCCCCAGCCACCCTAACTACATAGCGGATCTGCGGCCTGGATCTGGCCATTGAGCCAGGTCCGGGGGCGCGTGGTCTTGATTCTTCTAATATCTCATTTTATTCAATTAGTTTTTTAATTTGAGCTCTAAATTTAGCAATATCCCCGTTGATTTTCGAGCTAACCAAATAGATCTATAGAAATCTGATTTAACTGGTATTTATTTGGTATTATCTTCTCTCCTTACATTAATAATCACCTGCATAAATTAGACATTAAGACAAGGTAATTAACAGAGTTTATTATATAATAAATGTAAGAATTGTTGGCCCAAAGGTCATTTTCCCTAGTTTTGATAATGATAATCCCATGAAGTTATTTAATTTAACATTTCTTTCTATATAAGTTTTAGGAAAATGATTGATTTCATGATAAGGTTTGGCTTCTCCATGAAGACTCACAAGTTTATGAAACCATTAAGATGATGATGCCAGAGTTAAGCTATCAAAATTTAGCCTTAGAAATCATTCTAAGGAGACAAGTTCAAGGGACTCCTATGGGCAAAGAAAATAATTTTTCTTTCTTCTTTTTGTAAAAATCTAGTTAGTTAACCAAAAATTGGTAAATTTGTTAGCTCATGAGATTCACACAGACACAAACATCATTTGGCTTTTGGTTCATAAATTGTTTCTTTTAAAAGATTGCAAAATGATTTTTGTTTTTGAAAATATTTCTTGTTTTTAAAGAAATTTATTTTTCTATAAAACATTGGTCCTACAACTTAGATTTTGTGTTGATCTTTGATCTCATAGTTTTGGACTTAACAATATACCATGAAATAAATTGTATATTTTTTGGTGACAAATATATCACAAAAACAAAATAGAATTTCAAGTGTTTTAAAAATAGGATTTTTGCCTTGAGTCGGTCGACCGTGTGGTCGACCGAAGTGCACAAGAAAACATTGTGCATGTCGATCGACCGGGCGGTCGACTAACTGAAGTACTTTGCTCTCGATTGAGATCGGTCGACCGGCAATTCTCAACGGTCAAAAATATAACCGTTGGCGGTTGATCGACCTGTCTGCTTTTGACAGACTTTGCCTATAATGGCTATATTTTTAAAGAAATGATTAGTGGTTAATAAAAAATGGCTATATTTGTTTTTCTCTGTATTTTTGAACACCTATATAAAGAAACCCTCTTGACCATTAGTCATAAGTAAGAAAAGCTAAAGAACTAAGAGATAATATCTTCAATCTTTTTAGATTCTAATTTTCAAAGAGAAAATTTTCAAAAAGAGAAAGTGTTCTTCAATCCAAATCCTTTCTTAATATCTCTTGTTTTAATTTTCACACTCCACCGATTACAAGCTTTCCTAAGCACAAATCTCTAAGCTAAAAATTCATTCTTAGTTATAGGATTGCCTTTGTGAGTCATTATGGTGATCTTAGCAACGTCATCTTCTTCATTATTGTTGAGAAGAGTTGTAGAGGTTGAGGTCTATAACGGGCTTGCGGGTTAATCATTTGTAAGGTATAAAAGACACCAAGTGAAAAAATTTGCGGGTCCGATTCGTTCTCGAGGGAACGTGTAGAGTGGTGATCTCACGGGATTAAACTATAGTGGAAATCCTTCACGCGGTGAAGGCGGGGACGTAGAACAAGTGGCTTGAACTTCGAAACAATCCCCTTATGTTTGTGATTGCTTACTCTCTCTTCCTTATCTCTCTAACTCACTCTCTCTGTGTGCATGCTATAATTGTTCTTTATTTTATTGCATGATCTATTGTGTTATTGTGTTGGATATTGTTATTTACTTTGATTGCTAGACTTGTTTTTAATTCAGCATTATTTGCCATTAACCAATAGCCATCACCTATTCACCCCCTATAGGTGATTTACAATCAGAGCCTAAACTTTACTTTTTGGTTCAACCACCTTAGGGAGATTCCATTATTGGCTATATTTATTGCATTTGTTATTTAGTTTATATTATTACTTGATTTCATGGAATCACACGACTTCTCTAGTCTTAAGTCTCCACCTAAGTTTGATGGGTCAAATTTTCCCATATGGAAAGTGAAGATGACCTTTTTTCTTAAGTCTCTAGGATTTAGAGTTGCAAAGGTCATTACTCAGAAATTTGTAGAACCTCATGATGATGAGGATTCATGGTCTGAAGCAACCGCTAAGGATTATAAGGCCAATGCAAAGGCACAATATGGACTAACATAAGCATTGAATGATGATGACTCATCATGTGTTATAAATTGTAAGCCGGGTTATGAAGTATGAATTGACTTGATTATCACACATGAGGGCACCTCACGAGTTAAACATTCTAAGATTGATTTGCTTCGTTCTCAATATGAGAACTTTTACATGCTTGAAAATGAATCAATAGATGAAATACTTACCCGTTTTACTAAAATCACCAATGGTTTGTCTTTCTTGAGTGATTCATTGATAATGATTAAAAAATAAGGAAGGTGATAAGAGCTCTTCATAAGACTTAGGAGGTCAGGACGACTACTCTCAAGTAATTGAATGATCGTGAGGAGATGAACTTCTCCGAATTTATTGGGAACCTCAAAACTCACGAAATGAAAATGAAGGTGTGAGAAAGGAGAGAACCTACCAAGAAGAAATCAATAACTTTCAAAGCAACTCCTTCCAATCGGAAGAAGGTGAAAAAGACTTCGCCATCTTTATCCGAAAAGTGGGAAGAATGTTCAATAAGAAGGGGAGACAAAGTAACTACCGAAGAGAAAAAACATAAGGGAAGTTTGAAAAGAAGAAGGAGGAGATGGGTCCTTACTTATATTGCAATAAAAAGAAGGAGGAGGAGATGAGTCCTTACTTTTATTGCAAGAAAACGGGACATCTCATAGCGGATTGGCCATCTCTACAAGCGATCACATCAAAGAAGTTGTACAAGAAAAAGTAGGTCTTAAAGGCCACTTGGGATGACTTAGAAACGGAGTCCACGATGAAGAGATCGACACCGCAAACATTTATTTTATGTCAAACGGAGAGAAAACTTCAAAGGTAACTCTTAAAACCTCTCTAGATGATAATAAACTCAGCATGGAAGAATTAACTCGATTTTTTGAAGAACTTCAAAGTAGACAAATTTTCAAAACAAGAAATGAGAAAAGAAAATGATATTTTGAAAAATAAACTAGAGCTTATTTTGAAAGAAAAAGAAGATCTTTTATTGTATTTTCAAAAGAGTAAAGAAGATTTTGAAAATCACAAACGTTTTTGTAAAAGAAAAATCCCTAGCATAAGTTTTGATAAAAATAAGTTTCAATCTTTAAAAAATAGAATGAATAATTTAGATTCTACTTTAAAGATTTGTGCTAACAATGCTAAAAAGTTAGATGCTATGTTTCAAAGAGTAAAACTCAAGGGAAACACATTTTATATGCTCACACCAAGCATGATCATAACGCACATCACCATCATGCATTTATTTATGGCAAAGTAGTACACTTGTAAACATTGTGGCCGCAACGGTCACTAGCCAAGTTTTGTTATTCAAAATTAAATTTAAAAGCAAAATATCTATGGGTCCAAGATAAGACTAACCCTATATGACCCAAAAAAGATGTGGGTACCATAGAACACACCAAATTCTTTTGATGTAGGTGTGTTATCCTCCAAGACGTAGAGGAAAATGGTACATTGGTGGTGGATGCAATGGAGCTCAAGCGATCTATAATGTGAATGCATCACTATCAAGGACTAGGAGGGAGAACACCACCAATTTGGAGATTTTTTAGCTTATACTCGTAACATCTTCAAAATTTTGAGTTTTTAAATTCCACATACATGCTTAGGTTTGTCTATAGCTTAACATTGCTCAACTGTTTAGTGTAATATCTCTACAATAATTGCATGTACATGTTTACTATTTTGTCTCTATACATGATTATCATAGTACCTTCATACTCTAGATTATCTTCATGTGTAGGAACTATTGTTTGTTGACTTGTACTGTGTTCGGACATTATATCTTGATGAATAACAATTTTTTTAAAAAAATTAGATTATTAATTATGTATATATTTATTTTCACATTTAATTCACAATTAAGCAATTCAAATAAGAAAAGCAAAGAGCACCTAAACTCATTATTTAGAGAAAGCATGAGGAGAAGTTCAGAGCCCGTCAAGGGAATCCAAATTCATTTCTTGTTTAATTAGCCTAATTTATGAATTAAATCAATATACAAGTTTTATGAAAATTTTGAGAATATTTTTGTCAAATTATTTATCAAAATATTTTTATTTTAAAAATCTTGGACTTTGGATTATATCTAGATGTTTATCTCTATTTATAAGATATTTTAAATTTACTTTCAAAAGATATTTTTTAAAAATCTGTTTGTTTAAAACTGTTTTTTATTGGGGAGCATCCTTGGTCGACCAGGTGGTCGACCGACTGAGTCATTGGACTCTCTGGATTGCTTCGGTAAGCCTGTCATATGGCTTACCCTTCCTGTCAGTTGAATGTGCGGTCGACCGACATATTGAGACTCTGTTTTGCAGTGCTCTCGGGTCGTGCCGGTGGACCGGACGGTCAACCGACAGTCGTACTGTATATATACCTGCTGCTGTTTTGGGAACCTAGTTTCTAATTTCTTTCGCTCCTTTCACCTCTGCCGACCTCTTACTCTCCACCCAACCTTCCCCTCTCAATTATACACCCAAATCCCTAAAATTTTCACCTTAATTCTTCAATATCTCATCTCTAGCATCCCTCTAAACCCCATTTGGAGAAGGAATTTTCAGATTTTTCTCAGGCATATCTTCCCCCATTCATTGTCTAATTATTTCTTTAATTATTTCTAGATTTTTTCTGTGGATTGGTAGTAATTTATGCTATTATTCTCTACAAATTCATTCATTTTGTCTAGTCCACTCATCATGTCTTCTAAACGTCCTAAAGTTGAAAATTCTAAACAACCTGAATCTTTCTCTAGAACTAAGAATGTCTCTCTCTGAGAATGCTGTCACGTCCTGCTTCCCAAAATACACGGAAACGGAGTCGCGACGAGAGTCGGCGACGTATATACGCGAGGAAAATACCCCACATATATACGCTAAGCCTAAGAGTAACCTGAACAAGTTATAAATCTCTACCATAAATCAAAATCACTGCAATAATATATATAAAGTCTAACACAATGATAGCATATGAATAAGAATAAGAAATGTGACAGGATGCGATATATGAATAAAAGAGTAGGGATACCGATAATCAAAGGGAGAGACTTCAGCTCCTCAAGGTAAATATGATCCTCTCCAAAAACCTGATCAGTAATAAATAGCCCTGGATTTGGATATGCAGATCCAGGGAGTCAGAACTCCTAGTGAATGTATAAGAGAAAAAGGGAAGACATGCGAATATAAGTGTGAGCCAACCAGGAAACACATATGCTGGAATAAAACAGAAGTAACATATGAAACATGGATAGAAAATAATAAAGCTTATCAATACAAAATCAGATGTCTAATCGGGTGTCAGGTGTACAGTAAGTTCATTGGTATTATTAGATGTTTACAATCAGTCAGTATATCAAGTTCAGTCTACAATTTCAATGTGAGATTTCAGTTGGTTATTTATTATGTCAGCGAATACCAATTGCCACCTGTAATAGGCGCATCCCATACTACGCCTACTACACGTGTCAATTAGGGTCCTATGTTATTGAAATTAGTGGAAGAGACATTGTCCATGCTTTAGGTGGGTTCTGTACATACCCGGAACCACGACCCAATCACCTGGCGCTGAACCAGGTCCTACCGCTAGGTAGTTAATAACAATAACAATGTGTCAATACAATGACAATATGAACAATACGGGATGTCAGTCATCCCCCGGAACCCTGCAGTGGAACCGTATCTCGACTGCGCAACCTGTATCCTAGGTCCACCCAAAATACAGACGCTGTCTCCTCCATTAATTTCCCCAATCCCAGTGTAAGTTGTCAATTTACATTATTATTTATAACAATCAATATCCATGTTATTTCAATTACTGGGACGATATAGTGACAATAACAATATCAATGTAACAATGACAATGTGAACAATATTACCGTATAAACGGTAGAACAATAGAACAATGAAAGTGTTACGGTCTAACAATATTTTCCCAGTAACTTTCAATAACATGAATTCAATAGTTATCAGGTAGATGTTATGTAAAATCAATGAGGTCACTTAAGTGGTATCCTTATATTATAATATTTATTTAGAATCAGTAATATAATCTTTTTACGTTTATTCATTGTGTATTTAATGTGTGAACATGAACAATAAATAACGTGCATGAACAGTAATCAAACATGAATACTATTTAAACATAAAATAACGTATATTAGGATAAGTTAAAAATAACTCACATGAAATAAATACCGAAATATTCAATAAATAAATAAAGAACACTCACATGAAATAACGCAGTTTTGGAACTGAATCGCCATCTAGTCTTCACTGCACGAATCGGTACTGATCTACGGATCATCCCATGGGGCGGTCTTTAAATTGCCCATGTATCGGGTCCATAACGAGCACCAATCCGAATCGGGTGCGAGTCTCCTGAAGCTGGGTTCGGATCTCACTGGACAGGTCCGAAATACTGTAGCACGCGACCAACACATACAAATAAATATAAATACATGCTAAACACTCACACGTGCATACGGACACATACGTGTACACCCACGTACACATACGTATACAAGTATACACATACATACATATATATAAACATGCCTACATATTATATACTTACATATATACTAATGCATAATTATACATATACCTATACACATTAATTTAATGCATACATATGAATGCACACCACAACCACTCACGCTCACACCAACAAACATCTTAATTAAACTTCCTAATTATTACAAGATTACCCTCACACATATATTTAGCACTAACCTCGCGGAGATGAGGTAACCACGATTCAACAATCTTTAACCCTATGGTGCGAGCAGTAGCAGACTGGACCCATTGTAGTCTTTTAAAGTTTACTTCAATTATGATGTTTCATCATCTTTACAAATTACAATAGAATAAAAAATGAAAGTCAAACAGCACATGAGAGGTAAAAATTTCTGAATTTTTAAACAATGGTACCTACAACTTAAAAGATTAAGTAGCCTAAGTTCTAAAATAGAAGTTTATATAATTGCGGCAAAAATCCTTCAAAATAAAGAATAAAGAAGAGAAAGCCTGAAATTACACACAAAATCCACTGAAAAGAAAACATGCACCGTAAGAAATAATAAGTTTCAATTTGCTGAATTTGATATATAAGTAAGCAAACAAAATAGAAGCACTTAAGGAAAAATAATAAATAAACATAACTATTCATTTTATATTATTAACATATAACTAAATTATCATGTATCTTTCCAACTAAAAGAACTGCAAGTAAATAATCTGCTAAAACACCAAACAGACATAACAAAAACACTTGTGAAAAGAAACTGAAACTGGTATTCATCAGAAAAGCCCTGAGCACACTTCAATAGGAGTTCAATGAACAAAATATCAGAATTTAAGGTTAAACATCCTAATCTGAATCTGTCAACTACCAGTCAATCTCACAAAAACTACTAAAGAGCCTGTGGCCAAACAAAATTCTATTCAAATATTCATAACCTATGAATTTCTCATACAAACGTACATCAATTAAGTAGATCAAGATCTAGCTAGAAAAACACATTGAATGAAAGAAAAAAAAACGTTACAATCTAGATTAATTTACAATCAGTTGGTTCAAGCAATTTAACAAACATGAAGCACACGAGAACCAGTAAACATTCCTAGCTCTAAGGACCGACTCCTCTATCCTGCACTCCTCTCTTGCTACCAGATTCATGCAGGAGGCATGTTAACAGTTCATTCACACACGGCATGCAAAACCCTCACACATGTTGGTATCACGTGTAGGACTCCGGTATGGATCTTATACACATACAATTTTAAACAGGCACACAAACATAAACTTGCCAAAACCCTAAATAGCAATTTAGAATATAGACTATATGTGAAATAGATAACAATTTTATTTCCTTTTTGTGCATTCATGAAACCACATGCAGCCTAAGGTAACATATAGTGATACAGAATGAGAGATGGCATCACTCACCACAAGTGAGGGGATGTCACGGAGTTCGCCGACGGGAAGAAGGCTCGGCCAGGCCAAGGATAAGCACGGCCAGGGCTGGATCCATGGCTCCGGGGTGCCGCGGCCAAGATGGGGGAGTGGATGCGCAGGGGAGCTGTTGTTGGGAGATGGAGGAGATGGATGCGGGTGTAGGTGGGATTTGAGAATCTGAATCAATTAGGATTAGTATATAAGTAGGTTAGTTAGGATTTGATCTTATCGTTAGGATTTAGATCATGATAATAGCTAATAAGTTATGGGTAAAAAGAGAGAGGGGTGCGGGAGAAAACGTGTGTTAGTTGGGGGAGAGGAAGATCAATAGTAACTGCTTGAATAAAATGTTGTGTGGTTTCTGGCTACAACTCAAAGTGGCAGATTGGTGTATGCTGTTAATGTGGAAAGATGGTTACGGGTTCAAGCCCTGGAAGGGGCAGTCTGTTTTTGTTAAATATTTGGAAAAATAATCAAAGGTTAAATAATTATTGTTACCCTTCCATTCAAACAAACCCATGAAGTTATAATGGTTGGAACATGCTATTTGAAGAGGGGGACCTGGGTTCGAAACATGTCATATTAATAAAATGAACATGCGGTTTTTTTTTTTTAAAAAAAAAAAAATCAGTAAATCAAATAGAAAAATGAAAATACAGTCTTTCTAACTAAAGATATTACATTCTACCCACCTTATAAAATTTCGTCCTCGAAATTTCAATAGGATAGGGAATAGTAAAAGAATTTAAAATCAAAGGAGAAGATAAACAAGTTTCCACGTCGCCTCGCTGGGACACCACGATTCCGCTGCGCGCTCCGATCTCTGCAACTAGCTTCAATTTGGGTGATCAAACTCAGGGGATAAAATCAAAGAAAATAAAATCGGAAGGAACAATAAGAATCAGGACTAAGATCGCATTAGAAAAAGAGTTGAAGTCAGGGATATCAAAAAGATCAGGGGATGGATACCCAAGAGAGGACAACCAATTCTCAAGTGGACTCAATATCATCGTGTGAACCCTATATGTATATTGCAGTGTAATTATAACTCGTTCAAGTTACCGGTAAGAATCAAGTCCGTTTTATATCAAAACCTGGCTCTGATACCAAAAAAACCCTGTCACGCCCCGCTTCCCAAAATACACGGAAACGGAGTCGCGACGAGAGTCGGCGACGTATATACGCGAGGAAAATACCCCACATATATACGCTAAGCCTAAGAGTAACCTGAACAAGTTATAAATCTCTACCATAAATCAAAATCACTGCAATAATATATATAAAGTCTAACACAATGATAGCATATGAATAAGAATAAGAAATGTGACAGGATGCGATATATGAATAAAAGAGTAGGGATACCGATAATCAAAGGGAGAGACTCCAGCTCCTCAAGGTAAATATGATCCTCTCCAAAAACCTGATCAGTAATAAATAGCTCTGGATCTGGATATGCAGATCCAGGGAGTCAGAACTCCTAGTGAATGTATAAGAGAAAAAGGGAAGACATGCGAATATAAGTGTGAGCCAACCAGGAAACACATATGCTGGAATAAAACAGAACTAACATATGAAACATGGATAGAAAATAATAAAGCCAATCAATACAAAATCAGATGTCTAATCGGGTGTCAGGTGTACAGTAAGTTCATTGGTATTATTAGATGTTTACAATCAGTCAGTATATCAAGTTCAGTCTACAATGTCAATGTGAGATTTCAGTTAGTTATTTATTATGTCAGCGAATACCAATTGCCACCTGTAATAGGCGCATCCCATACTACGCCTACTACACGTGTCAATTAGGGTCCTATGTTATTGAAATTAGTGGAAGAGACATTGTCCATGCTTTAGGTGGGTTCCGTACATACCCGGAACCACGACCCAATCACCTGGCGCTGAACCAGGTCCTACCGCTAGCTAGTCAATAACAATAACAATGTGTCAATACAATGACAATATGAACAATACGGGATGTCAGTCATCCCCCGGAACCCTGCAGTGGAACCGTATCTCGGCTGCGCAACCTGTATCCTAGGTCCACCCAAAATACAGACGCTGTCTCCTCCATTAATTTCCCCAATCCCAGTGTAAGTTGTCAATTTACATTATTATTTATAACAATCAATATCCATGTTATTTCAATTACTGGGACGATATAGTGACAATAACAATATCAATGTAACAATGACAATGTGAACAATATTACCGTATAAACGGTAGAACAATAGAACAATGAAAGTGTTACGGTCTAACAATATTTTCCCAGTAACTTTCAATAACATGAATTCAATAGTTATCAGGTAGATGTTATGTAAAATCAATGAGGTCACTTAAGTGGTATCCTTATATTATAATATTTATTTAGAATCAGTAATATAATCTTTTTACGTTTATTCATTGTGTATTTAATGTGTGAACATGAACAATAAATAACGTGCATGAACAGTAATCAAACATGAATACTATTTAAACATAAAATAATGTATATTAGGATAAGTTAAAAATAACTCACATGAAATAAATACCGAAATATTCAATAAATAAATAAAGAACACTCACATGAAATAACGCAGTTTTGGAACTGAATCGCCATCTAGTCTTCACTGCACGAATCGGTACTGATCTACGGATCATCCCATGGGGCGGTCTTTAAATTGCCCATGTATCGGGTCCATAACGAGCACCAATCCGAATCGGGTGCGAGTCTCCTGAAGCTGGGTTCGGATCTCACTGGACAGGTCCGAAATACTGTAGCACGCGACCAACACATACAAATAATATAAATACATGCTAAACACTCACACGTGCATACGGACACATACGTGTACACCCACGTACACATACGTATACAAGTATACACATACATACATATATATAAACATGCCTACATATTATATACTTACATATATACTAATGCATAATTATACATATACCTATACACATTAATTTAATGCATACATATGAATGCACACCACAACCACTCACGCTCACACCAACAAACATCTTAATTAAACTTCCTAATTATTACAAGATTACCCTCACACATATATTTAGCACTAACCTCGCGGAGATGAGGTAACCACGATTCAACAATCTTTAACCCTATGGTGCGAGCAGTAGCAGACTGGACCCATTGTAGTCTTTTAAAGTTTACTTAAATTATGATGTTTCATCATCTTTACAAATTACAATAGAATAAAAAAATGAAAGTCAAACAGCACATGAGAGGTAAAAATTTCTGAATTTTTAAACAATGGTACCTACAACTTAAAAGATTAAGTAGCCTAAGTTCTAAAATAGAAGTTTATATAATTGCGGCAAAAATCCTTCAAAATAAAGAATAAAGAAGAGAAAGCCTGAAAATTACAACAAAATCCACTGAAAAGAAAACATGCACCGTAAGAAATAATAAGTTTCAATTTGCTGAATTTGATATATAAGTAAGCAAACAAAATAGAAGCACTTAAGGAAAAATAATAAATAAACATAACTATTCATTTTATATTATTAACATATAACTAAATTATCATGTATCTTTCCAACTAAAAGAACTGCAAGTAAATAATCTGCTAAAACACCAAACAGACATAACAAAAACACTTGTGAAAAGAAACTGAAACTAGTATTCATCAGAAAAGCCCTGAGCACACTTCAATAGGAGTTCAATGAACAAAATATCAGAATTTAAGGTTAAACATCCTAATCTGAATCTATCAACTACCAGTCAATCTCACAAAAACTACTAAAGAGCCTGTGGCCAAACAAAATTCTATTCAAATATTCATAACCTATGAATTTCTCATACAAACGTACATCAATTAAGTAGATCAAGATCTAGCTAGAAAAACACATTGAATGAAAGAAAAAAAAAACGTTACAATCTAGATTAATTTACAATCAGTTGGTTCAAGCAATTTAACAAACATGAAGCACACGAGAACCAGTAAACATTCCTAGCTCTAAGGACCGACTCCTCTATCCTGCACTCCTCTCTTGCTACCAGATTCATGCAGGAGGCATGTTAACAGTTCATTCACACACGGCATGCAAAACCCTCACACATGTTGGTATCACGTGTAGGACTCCGGTATGGATCTTATACACATACAATTTTAAACAGGCACACAAACATAAACTTGCCAAACCCTAAATAGCAATTTAGAATATAGACTATATGTGAAATAGATAACAATTTTATTTCCTTTTTGTGCATTCATGAAACCACATGCAGCCTAAGGTAACATATAGTGATACAGAATGAGAGATGGCATCACTCACCACAAGTGAGGGATGTCACGGAGTTCGCCGACGGGAAGAAGGCTCGGCCAGGCCAAGGATAAGCACGGCCAGGGCTGGATCCATGGCTCCGGGGTGCCGCGGCCAAGATGGGGGAGTGGATGCGCAGGGGAGCTGTTGTTGGGAGATGGAGGAGATGGATGCGGGTGTAGGTGGGATTTGAGAATCTGAATCAATTAGGATTAGTATATAAGTAGGTTAGTTAGGATTTGATCTTATCGTTAGGATTTAGATCATGATAATAGCTAATAAGTTATGGGTAAAAAGAGAGAGGGGTGCGAGAGAAAACGTGTGTTAGTTGGGGGAGAGGAAGATCAATAGTAACTGCTTGAATAAAATGTTGTGTGGTTTCTGGTTACAACTCAAAGTGGCAGATTGGTGTATGCTGTTAATGTGGAAAGATGGTTACGGGTTCAAGCCCTGGAAGGGGCAGTCTGTTTTTGTTAAATATTTGGAAAAATAATCAAAGGTTAAATAATTATTGTTACCCTTCCATTCAAACAAACCCATGAAGCTATAATGGTTGGAACATGTTATTTGAAGAGGGGGACCTGGGTTCGAAACATGTCATATTAATAAAATGAACATGCGGTTTTTTTTTTTTAAATTGCATTTTTTTTTTGAATAAATCAGTATTTTTAAAACACTAATTTACTAGATTAAATAAAAAAAATCAGTAAATCAAATAGAAAAATGAAAATACAGTCTTTCTAACTAAAGATATTACAAATGCTATATACAAACACTCTATTATCTGTAATAAAAATGTCATCTCTGGTCGGTGTGTTGTTCTAATAATTTTTTTGACCACTTGGATCTTACCCCCATTCTCAAAACTAGTTTCTTAGATCATTTTGTGACTATCAAGGAGCAAGTTTATCCCGATTTGGTCCAATACTTCTACTCTAATCTCTCTTTTGTTAATAGTCATATCAAATCTCGTGTCAAGGATGTGGATATCAATATTTCTCTTGAACGCTTTGCTATAATTTTTGAACTATCTCGTGATGGTGTAGAAATTTTTTATTCTGATCTTTATAATTTTGAGTACCCTGACGGTGAGAGTGCTCTCACCGTCTCTCATTTGTTACATGATGATGATAATCCGACTTTAGTAAGGAATGAGGAGGTGAAGCGCTACACGCTTTGCGCTCAGGTCCTCGCTAAGATCATTTTTCATAATCTCCTGCCTAAATCAGGGGAATATAGTCATGCTCGAGGTTGTGCCCCCTTACTCATCTATTGTCTTCTGAAAAGGCATTAGATTCAATATATTGTCTCATCATCGATTTCATGTTATATGATCATTTGATGATTCCCACTAGGAATTTTTCATACAGAATGATCCTTACCCGTCTCTTCAAATATTTCAAAATCAATCTATTTGATGTGAGAGCCATAAACCCCTATGTTGACATCAATAGCACCCTCTTGAAGAGGATGCATTTTTGTGCTCATGTTCAGGATCCTTTCCATCCTTCATCACCTCATGTCTAGCATTTTGTCCCTGGTTCCTCCTCTTCAGCTGCCGATCTTTATGCAGGTATGATGACCCAGCTGAGTGAATTCTCCCTATACGTCATTTTTTCCACAGAGAGGATTCTCACGAATCAGGAAGCTATGCAGAGAAAGCAACAGAATGACATGGCCTATGTGCCCTCCTCTATCAGATATCTTTAGCGCTGTGAGGACTATCATTTCTCCAGGCACGATTGGCATGTACCTATTTCAGATGCATATGGATGTCCTCTTCTACCGATTGGTCCACCTTTTGATCCGTGGATGGCCCCTCAAGATGCCTCAATAGCATATCAACCAGTTGTTGAGCCTGAAGAAGACGTGGATGAAGAAGAAGATGCTTGACTCCTCCTTATTGTTGATGTATGACAAAAAAGGGGAGAAGTAGGAAGTAGAGTTATTTTTTATGGACATCTATTTTGATATTGTATTGATACTATCTTGAATTTTGGTATTGTATATCTTGCTACTGACCAATGAAGTTTATAAGCTCTTGATGACTACAAAGATTATAAACTCTTTCTTTACAACTTTCTATAGCTTGGAGTGGAGAAATGAAGCTCAAAAAGTTTGTGTGAGAGAAAATTCAGTTAAACGATTGAACTTGAGAGCTTAAAACTTGTAGAAATTGATTTGAAATGAAAGTACTTGAAAATTTGAAAATTTTCAAAACAATTTCTCTTTATTTCTTGATAATCCTTGATGTCAATGTAGGCTGTCTAAAAATCACTAGAAGACAAGCCATTAAAAAGCAGAGTTTCAAGTTCTAGACGCAGGGCTAATGATGGCCATCCGCGTCTCACCATCAAAGCGCGTGGGCTCGACACCCGCGTCTCACCATCAAGGCGCGTGGGCTCGACACCCGCGTCTCACCATCAAGGCGCGTGGGCTCGACACCCGCGTCTCACCATCGAGGCGCGTGGGCTCGACACCCGCGTCTCAACCTCAAGGCGCGTGGGCTCGACACCCGCGTCTCAACCCCAAGGCGCGTGGGCTCGACACCCGCGTCTCAACCCCAAGGCGCGAGGGTCCAAGGCCCACGTCTCGGTTATAACCGCCCTGGTTATGGGGCCAGTCGCCGCCCACATAGCGGGGAGGTTAGCCCCTCATTATGGAGCGTTTTTAGGGGGCACGATCACTCCTGGAACCTCTATAAATAGCCCCGCCACTATGAGGGGAAGGACACACACACAGAGGGAGGAATTTTTCAGTCGGTCGATCGGGAGAAGGAAGACAAGAAACCAGACAGAGACAGGAGAGAAGAGAGCTCAACTCTTCAGCAAGCTCGCTGCGTACGAGTTGCCTTTTGCCTACCTTCTCTTTGAGAGTTTTGGTAGACAGAGCTGTCTTACTCCTTCTACCACCCAAAGAGAAGATCCTTGACGATTCCGACGGTCATCCGGTCAACGGATAACAAGATTCACTCTCCACCGCCACTTGAAGAACCCAGCACTAAACAAAGGGAGGATTCAAGACTCAACATCCTCCCTCCCTTGTAATCGGAGTATTAATCCGTTGTAAACTTTCAATTGATTTAAGGAAACTTTACGCAAATTTTTCCTCTGCAAACAAGAGATGGCGACTCCGCTGGGGACTTCATTTGTCACTGATGAGCAAATCGTGGCGCAAGATGACGTCCTTCGTGAGGGAAAGATGGTCGAATCGCTCGTTGTCGAGTTCGACCAGGCAAAGTACGAGGAGTTTCTCTCTTCCGGCTCCAAGAGCCCCAGGACCCGCGTCTGCCGCAGGGTCTTGACGGGGAATGGCCCCGAAGCCCGATCCGAGGTTCTCTCGAGCGCTGCTGCTGCCAACTGTGCCAAGCAAGATACACTCGCCAACGCCTCTCAGAAGGCCCGCGTGATCTCAGGCACAACTGCCGCTGCGATCAACCGCGCAGCACTGAACACCCGCGTCAGCGTCTCTCAGGAGACCCGCATGGTCAAAATCTCTGGTGTTCAGCATCAGGTCGTCGTTGGTCACTCTCCACCTCCACGACGCAACCGAAACACTGAGCGTCGACAGAGGAGACGTGCGCGTCAGCTACAAGTTGGAACCTCTGGTTGTCCGACTGAGGCTGGACGCGACGTACAATCTGGCGCCTTGTCCGCGCCACGTCCAGCACGTGAAGTCCGCGTTTGGCGGCCCAAACGCGAGACTCCTCAAGCTAGGTCCTCTGAAGACCAACCCACCAAACGCCAAGGTGAAGCCTCTGCGCGCGAGAGGTACGCGCCCATAGGCGTGGGGCCCAGCAGCCCATCCTCTCTCAAACGTCTCTGCCCTGACGCACCGAGCGGCAGCACGCCAATCGCGTATCGTCCCAACAGAGACGCCAGACGCGCGTCTTACAGCCGCGGCGCGAAAATCGCGTCCCTGAAGCCCGCGCCCATGCTGTACAGCATATGGATTCCTCCCGTCTTCGACGTTGCGAGGTTAATCTCTTCGATCCCCCTCCCGTGGATCTGAGGGATTACTCGACGAAGAAAAGAAGTGCCAATCAGGTCACTTCATCATGTTGTTGCCAACGGCTCATCCATATGCTTTCTGAGTGCCGTTACGGATCAGGTGTGCACCAGCAGTCTTTAGTTAGACAGCTGACCCTGATTCCCCCGTCAGCCAAAAGAAGGCGCTCCCACATAAGGAGAACCTTCTCTGACATTGAGTACCCGGAGCTCACTGCGAATATGACGAGCAGGGGCAAGGGAAAACAACCTGCAGTCAGCTCGGATGAGACCGACTCTGAACCGGAAGGAGTGTATCAACACACTCGCACCCGGACTGGGGCCATTCCCCCGATTGATTATAATGCCTTAGCCCATGGCATTAAAGTGAATGATTCTCACTCCGCCGTAGCGGAATCACGGGCTTCAAACTCTTCCGTTGAGAAGGAGGCCTCCGCCTACATGACAGGCACTCCTGAGGAAACGGCTAGACGTTTAGAACAAATCCAGAAGGCACAAATGGATATGATTCTTTCTCAGCAAGAATCTATCGACTCCCTCAAGCAGATGCTTGCACAGTTGCTCAAAGACAGGAGGAAATCTCCTCCTAAAAAGACGAAGGGCAAAGGGAGAAAGGGAGAAAGCTCATCTTCCGAACCTTCTGAGGAGAGGCAGCGATCTACTTCTAGTTCGTCCAAATCCTCGTCGCAAGTAAAGGGCGACCAAGACCAGGGAAAGGCTCATGCTAAAAGAATGAGTCAATTGGAGCAACGCCTCGAGGCCCTTACCAACCGTAAAGGTCTCCAAGAAGCTGGAGTGGTCCGGCCCTATCCTGCTGAATGGGACTTGGTTCCATACCCGTCCAAGTTCAAGGCTCCAACCCTTCAAGCATTCGATGGGAAAGGGTCACCCAACCAACACATCTACTACTTTAAATCTCAAACGGGAATGTAGTAGATAACGATGCTATCCTGGCTCGTCTGTTCATCGGCACCCTGAAAGGGCTGGCCTTTGAATGGTTCATGAAGCTCCCAGAAGGTTCTATTAAGAACTGGGGCGATTTGGAGAAGCTTTTCTTAACGCGCTTCTTCGAGGATGACTCGGAAGTCACGATGCCCACCCTTTTGGCAACTAAACAACGAAAGAGAGAGTCCGTTAAGTCTTTCGTGGAAAGATTTCGGAACGTGGCGCTCCGGTGTCCAAGCGGCATGACCCAGGTCACTCTGGTGGAAACATGCCGCCACAATCTCCAAACCTCACTCCTTGCTCAAATAGGAGTTGCTGAAAGCCGCACCTGGAAGCAATTAATCCAACAAGGTGAACAGGCTGAGGAGATTGTCGCCCGCGTCAGAGCGGAGGAAGGTAAGCCCAGGCCGGAAAGGTCGACAAGGCGTGCGCCAGACACATCCCTCCAAACAAAGCGGAAGGATGATTTTGCAGCAGAGACCAAACCTCCTGCTAAACCTCAACTGGTTAAGGGAGGTGGCTCTTCAAGCCAACCACGGGCCAACAAGCAATATTCCTTCAAGGAGGAACATGTCGATTCACTCTTTAAACTACTCAACAAGAGCAACCGAATGAAGCTCCCTGAAGCTAGGCGCCCCGAGGAAGTCGGCAAGACCGACAATCCCACCTATTGCTTGTACCACAGGATGCTGGGGCACCCTACCAAAAGCTGCTACGTCTTCAAGGACATCCTTCAAGATCTGATTGACGCGGAGGTGTTAAAGCTCCGACCAGAGCAGAAGAAGGTGACGGCTAATGTGACGTCAGTTCTCCAGTTTGGGAGACAACCCCCAACACCCTCTGGAGTAGTCCCTATCCCAAAAGGAGAGCTGAGAGTGGTCAACACAGACCCTCACCAGCAGCAAGAGAAAGGCTTGGTACCCGTCCCTACACCTCAAAGGGAAATCATGTGGGTCCACCCGGACCTTGTCAATGAACAGCAATGGACTACTGTGACCAACAGGAAATCCAAAGGCAAGGCAAAGGCTTCATCCTGCAATGTGGTGTGTGCCTCCTCTCGAGAAGTGGAGACGGATGTTCCCTCGTTAACCGACTCAGAGGAGGAAACAATAGTCTTGGCCGCAGAGCCCAACCAACCGATGGCGGGAACCCGTTCGGGACAGCCGTACTTGAAGCAGTATGGCGAGATGGCGGTAGCCCATCCACAACCAGCTGTAGAGCCAACCAAGCCCTCCACAAAACAACTTGTGGAGAAACAGAAAGAAACTCGGTTTTCTCGAGTTCTTTCGAAAGGTGTAGCGGAAGGATCCACGACACTTTACCACTTTGATGTCCTGGCTCAACTAGCCAACATCCCGGCACGCATTATCTTGTATGAACTTCTTAAACTATCAAAGTCGACCCGAGAAGCTCTACAAGAAGCTCTGGCAAATGCTGAGGTCTTCATGACCCAGGTGCCGAAGGAGGAAGATGTAGAGGATTGCCTCTCCACACCTCCCCAAATGCTCCCCGCATTACCTTCACAGCAGATGATATGCAGGTTAAAGGGAAGCATGATCGACCCCTGTACTTCACAGGGTATATTGGATCGTCCGAGGTGAACCGCATTCAGGTAGATCCAGGGTCCGCGTTGAGCATCATGCCTCGCCGGGTCATGCAACATCTGGGCATCCCCACCTATCATCTGAGCTCTACCCAGACAACCATTTACGGGTTTAATGCCAATGGCACCCGTCCGATGGGGAAGATCAAGCTCAAGTGCCAGATTGGAAGCCTCAAGTCGGAAGTGACATGCTACGTCATCGATGCTGACACTTCATACAACCTACTATTGGGACGACCATGGATTCACCGCAACTCCATCGTTCCCTCCACTCTCCACCAAGTCATGAAATACATTGACGGGAGTGGAAAGATTCAAACGTTGATCGCCGAAAGGTATCCGTTTAAAGGGGTCAAAAATTATTTCACGGATTCCCTCCTATATCAGGATCCTGTGGAGACAAATGAAACCCGCAATCAGAGGAGCCAGACTCTGGTAATGAGGCTGACACTGAGCCTGAAAAAGGAGAGTGCATGTGGGAGTTAGAACCACTTGTAAAGAGCATTGATAAGCTCGATGTTGATAATACCACCGACGATGTAGGCGGTTGGTACATTAATGAAGAATTAGATTTAGCGTATTTATCTGTGTTTGCTTCTGATTCAATACCGTCAGATACTAGCACTGATGTAGATGATGACCTCTGGTCGGCAATGGATGCTTTGACATCGTTGCATGTACCAGTAAAATCATCCTTTGGGACATACCAAGATAATGGTAATGCGCAAGAATCTATATTTATGGTTCCAGCCAGACGGAAAGGCCAAAAACCAATTCTTTTTGGGCGAATCTCGTCTGGACCAACGCCCCGCGAAGAATTGGAAGGAGAGGAGGAATCCCCTCAGTTCGGTCATTATGAACCAAAAGCGCTCAAAATGATGAAGTGCATGGGGTACGATCTAACCAACAGACCCGGGTTGAACTTCGGCAAAGGAAGGAGAACGCTACCTCGATCCTTTGTGCCGAAAGGGAAAGCCCCCGATTATTATCATCGGACGCGCCGGGGGTTGGGCTATGTATCGACTCCGATCCCATCAGCCTCTGATTCTGGAGGGCCATCAGGTCATAATTACTCTTCAGGCACGTCATCGTGGGAGTCGGATGTCAGTGTCGGCAACATCTTCAGAGAACTTTCAGTGAACATGGTTTCAACAAGCCACCTGGAAGACAGAGATGAAGAAATGATCCAATCTGATACAGATCCTTGGATCAAACATTTAAATACTCTTTGGGATACCCGCTTTGAACAGCGCGAGCCACCCACAGAAGACAAGGTTGTTCAAGTCAATCTAGGAGATGAGGCCAATCCTAAGCCCATCTTCATAAGTGACGGCCTGTCACCTTCGGAGAGGAAGGATCTAATATCTCTTGTACAAGAGTATATAGACGTCTTCGCCTGGAATTACGAGGACATGCCTGGACTTGATCCTTAAGTGGCTATGCATCGCCTCAACATCAATCCGGACGCAAAACCTGTCAAACAACAGCAGCGACGGTTCCGTCCAGAAATAATGGAGGCAATTCAATCAGAAGTCAGAAAACTTATTGATTCTGGCTTCATCAGGGAAGAACAACATCCCGACTGGGTAGCCAACATTGTCCCAGTTGCCAAGAAGAACGGGAAGATCCGGATCTGCATCGACTTCCGTGGTCTAAACGAGGCTTGCCCCAAAGACGAATTCCCATTGCCAATCACAGATGTCATGATTGACAATACTTGTGGATTCGAACGAATGTCCTTCATGGATGGATTCTCAGGATACAATCAAATTAAAATGTATCCTGATGACGAAAAGCATACCTCCTTCAGGACACCTCTAGGGGTATATTGCTACACCGTCATGCCCTTCGGACTGAAGAATGCGGGGCAACATATCAAAGGGCCATGAATGCCATTTTCCATCAGCAAATACGCAAAATGGTGGAGTGTTATGTTGATGACATCGCGGTAAAAAGCCGCACTAAGGGTGATCACATAGCTGACCTGAAGGTGGTTTTTGACATCATGCGAGCTCATCAATTGAAGATGAATCCCACCAAGTCCTTCCTGGGGGTGGCCAGTGGCAAATTCCTAGGATTTGTTGTAACTTCCACAGGAATCCATTTGGACCCGGAAAAGATCCGCGCTATCCAGGAGATGCAACCCCCGAGAAGCCTCAAGGAGCTCAGGGGATTGCAAGGACGATTGGCGTACATCCGCAGGTTCATCTCAACCTTTCCGGAAGATGCCAACCCTTCGCTAAGCTGATGAAGAAGGGTGTCTCGTTCATTTGGGACGACGCTTGTCAACAAGCATTTGAGGAAATCAAGCAATACCTCACTCAACCACCAGTCCTTGCAGCTCCGGTATCCGGAAAGCCTTTCCTGGTGTACGTTCGAGCAATGGATCATTCTTTGGGAGCTCTACTAGCTCAGAATGATGATCAAGGACGAGAACAAGCAATCTACTATTTGAGTAGAACAATGATCGGAGCCGAACATCGGTACAACCCGATCAAGAAGGAATGTTTGGCACTGGTGTTCGCCATTCAGAAAATGCGACACTATTTGGTAGGCCAAACTATAAAAGTCATATCAAAAGTTAACCCCCTGAGGTTACTTATGACTAAACCTTCATCGCTAAATGGCCGGCTGGCAAAATGGGCCATATTGCTATCCCAATATGAGATGCACTTTTTACCACAGAAGGCCATTAAAGGACAAGCGGTGACGGATTTCCTAGCTGAGCACCCAGATCCGAGGGCAGCCAAACTCTACGAGGATCTCCCAGATGAAGTCGCTGAAGTCTGCCTAACTCAGACATCATTCGAAAGTCAAGTATGGCAACTCTTCTTTGACGGCGCATCCAGAACAAGCCCAAAAGGACACATCGTAGCGGGGGTAGGAGTAGTACTCGTCTCGCCATAGAATTATGTGATTCCCCGAGCTGTCTCATTAACTGAGCCTTGTTCCAATAATATAGCAGAATACAACGCTCTTTTGATTGGGATGCAATTCGCCGATGAGATTGGCGTTAAAAATCTCGAGGCATACGGTGATTCTAAACTCATCGTCAGCCAAGTTCGCGGAGAGTACGAAGTCAGACATGAGGACCTAGTACCCTACTACAACGCAACTATCCACATGGCCGAGAGGTTCACAAACTTCTACATCGATCATGTACCGCGCAGGCAAAATGCGCATGCAGATGCACTGGCATCCCTCACTGCCTCCTTAGCTCTTCCAGCTGGAGCAATGGAGAAGGTATTCGTCTACAGCCACGACCTGTATTACCCGAGAACTGTTCTCAAGGACTATCAGGAGTCAAGGGGAGATTCTCAAAGCAAGGAAGCGCTAGAATTGTCAACCGGGCCAGAGCTTAAAGACTGGCGATTCTCCTATATCGACTATGTCTTGTATGGCATCCTGCCTGAGGACGCCAAGGAAGCGGCTGCCATTCGAAGGAAAGCCCCTAAATTTTACTATAATGCGATTACACGAACATTGTATCGTCGATCGCATGACGGGGTCTTGCTCCGGTGCCTCTCACCAAAGGAGGCCCAAGAGGTATTGAAAGAAGCCCACGACGGTATGTGTGGAGCCCATCAACCTGGCCCAAAACTGGCACATCGACTCCAAAGATTGGGTTACTACTGGCCCAAGATGATTGCCGATGCCATCACTTATGCCAAAAGATGTCACGCCTGCCAAGTGCACGGCGATTTCATCCATCAAGCACCAGGGTACCTCCACTCCACGACCTCTACCTGGCCATTTGAAATGTGGGGGATGGATGTGGTTGGTCCTATCAGTCCACCATCATCAAAGGGACATCGGTTTATTTTGGCAATAACCGATTATTTCTCTAAATGGGCCGAAGCTATTCCTCTGAAGGAGGTAAAATCGTCTAACGTGATCAAGTTCGTGAAACATCACGTTATTTACCGTTTCGGTGTACCTCGGCGAATTGTCCATGACAATGGACCCCAGTTCATCAGCCAGGTGTTCCAGAGATTCTGCGCTAAGTTCAGAATCCAGAGTGTATCCTCAACGGCATACTATCCTGCCGCTAACGGCCTCGCAGAAGCTTTCAACAAGACTATTGACAAGCTTCTCAAGAAGTTCGTCTCGAAAAGTCAACGAGACTGGGACGATAAGCTAGGTGAATGCTTATGGGCCTACCGCACAACTGTGCGAACCCCAACTAAAGCCACGCCATTTTCTTTGGTATACGGATGTGAAGCCGTACTTCCACTGGAAATCCAAGTTCCATCTCTACGCGTCGCCTTGACAGCGGAGATGACAACTGAGGAGAAGCATCGACAGCGACTCCAGGAATTGGAGGCCTTAGACGATAAGCGTTTGCAGGCCCAACAACAAATCGAGCTTTACCAAGCTCGAATTACCAAAGCCTTCAACAAGAAAGTTAAGGTGCAGACTTTCAGGAAAGGCGATCTTGTCTTAGCCGTCAGAAGACCCATGGTGATGACGCACAAGACAAAAGGAAAATTCCAACCCAAATGGGAAGGACCATTTGTGGTAGAGTCAGTCTACTCAAATGGATCATATCGCCTCATAACCTCAAATGGCGATACACTCATGATGCCTATCAATGGCAGGTTCTTGAAGAAATACTATCCTTAAATGGTATTTTTCCGCTGATCAAGTTAAAAGTACACCTCTGATCAAACATCCGACGCCTCCGACGGCTAAGGATAGAGGAAAATGTTGGCTTTTAAGCCCAACATAAGTCTTCGATAACTCATCATGCTGAGGGGAATAGCATGGCTAGCCCAACTCAAACGGTAGTTGGTAAAGGCACCTCAAATCCGTTGATAGCTGAGGATTTGCTAAAAATCCTAAGTGGACTCAACTCCACTCTCCCCTCCACAATCCCTTACCAATTCTCATCCACAGAATGGTAGGTCTACAAAATACAGTTGTTGTCAAGTTAACACTAAACCTCTGACATTCCAAATTCCACTTGTCAATTCTCATCAATAGAATGACAAGTCCTCAAATTGCTCATATCGCAAATCAATTCTTGTCAAGTTAATATCACACCTCTGACAAATTACTGTTAAGTTCAACATTACACTTCTAACAGTAATCAAGTTGTTGTCAAGTTAATACTACACCTCTGACAGTCACTTTCCTTCAGACTTTCGTATTGAAGCTGAAACGAACGATGCTAAGTTTAACACTACACCTCTAGCATCTAAGTCATTGTTAAAGTTCAACAATACACCTATGATAATGAATTTCCCTCGAACTTCCGTATAGGAGTTGAGATGACCAATGCCAAGTTCAACATTACACCTCTAGCATTACCCTCACTGTCAAGTTAAACATCACACCTATGTCAGTGACACTTCTGTTTTCCCAAACGAAAGCTGAAATGCTTCTGAGTCAAGTTAATATCACACCTCTGATTCACATTCTTATCGAGTTAACATCACACTTCTGGCAAGACAACTTTCAACCCGTTTAGTTAATATCACACCTCTAACGGTAAAGATTTTCCTAGATTCCCTGCGAGTCTAGTCTCACTTGTTACTCTCTTCAATAGAATAACAAGTCTACCTAAACACATTGTTAGGTTAATACTACACCATTAACAGTGTTTTCCTTCAAATCCCCAGCGGAGTCGCCATCTCTTGTTTGCAGAGGAAAAAATCGCGTAAAGTTTTCTTGAATCAATTGAAAGTTTACAACGGATTAACACTCCGATTACAAGGGAGGGAGGATGTTGAGTCTTGAATCCTCCCTTTGTTTAGTGCTGGGTTCTTCAAGTGGCGGTGGAGAGTGAATCTTGTTCTCCGTTGACCGGATGACCGTCGGAATCGTCAAGGATCTTCTCTTTGGGTGGTAGAAGGAGTAACACAGCTCTGTCTACCAAAACTCTCAAAGAGAAGGTAGGCAAAGGGCAACTCGTACGCAGCGAGCTTGCTGAAGAGTTGAGCTCTCTTCTCTCCTGTCTCTGTCTGGTTTCTTGTCTTCCTTCTCCCGATCGGCCGACTGAAAAATTCCTCCCTCTGTGTGTGTGTCCTTCCCCTCATAGCGGCGGGGCTATTTATAGAGGTTCCAGGGGTAATCGTGCCCCCTAAAAACGCTCCACAATGAGGGGCTGACCTCCCCGCTATGTGGGCGGCGACTGGCCCCATAACCAGGGCGGTTATAACCGAGACGTGGGCCTTGGACCCACGCGCCTTGATGCTGAGACGCGGGTGTCGAGCCCACGCGCCTTGATGCTGAGACGCGGGTGTCGAGCCCACGCGCCTTGATGGTGAGACGCGGGTGGCCATCATTAGCCCTGCGTCTAGAACTTGAAACTCTGCTTTTTAATGGCTTGTCTTCTAGTGATTTTTAGACAGCCTACAGAACCCCCTCCAAAGTATTTCGAAATCCGTCCCAGTTAACTGCGGAATATCGAAAACTTTGGAGGGGGTTCTGTAGGCTGTCTAAAAATCACTAGAAGATAAACCATTAAAAAGCAGAGTTTCAAGTTCTAGACGCAGGGCTAATGATGGCCATCCGTGTCTCACCATCAAGGCGCGTGGGCTCGACACCCGCGTCTCAGCATCAAGGCGCGTGGGCTCGACACCCGCGTCTCAGCATCAAGGCGCGTGGGCTCGACACCCGCGTCTCACCATCAAGGCGCGTGGGCTCGACACCCGCGTCTCAACCCCAAGCGCGTGGGCTCGACACCCGCGTCTCAACCCCAAAGCGCGAGTGACTGATTTTTCCTGCACACAAAAATTAGAATATTAGATTAAGAATAGATCGTGCGAGGAATCAGTTCTAATCCGCGGTAGCAGGGTTATGCGGGTCGTGATCCTCAAGGAGGGACTGCGATAGAAGCGTTAAGCAAGTTTCTCTAAAAATTTATCTTTTTTAGTTAATTTGTTAGTCACGATGGTATTTACAAAGAAAAGTGGTATTTACAATGAGTTGTGGGAAAGAATATTAGAGAGGTGTGGATTTGATCTACAAAAAAGAAAAGAAAAGAAAAGAATAGAAAACTAACCTTGGTTGGAGAAAATATGCGAAACCTAACACTTTCTACCTTATTTCGGAGGCATTGAACGTATAAACCTTGGATCGAACTCAGTCCGTTGTCGCATTAGGTCATCAAGCCTTGGGCAAGCATGAGTTGATACGCCTCGAGGAGGAGAACATCGCCATGGAATATCGTTGGAACCTACTAATCTTCGGTATACTTGTGGTTCGGTAAACGCTCGCGTGCTCGTCAAAGATCAACAAAAAGAAACACAGTAGAAAAGAAAGAGAGAACAAAGAAAAGCAACGACATAAGAACAAAATAAAAATTACCTTTTTATTGATTACAATGGAAGAGAAGAGAATCATCTGTCGGTGTCACCCTCAACAAAGCCATCTCCCTCACTTACATAAAAATTACAAAAGGAAAAGAAAACCTAGAAGAAACCCTAAAAATCTGAACTTTGGCCCTTTGCTGGACGCTGGACGCTCTGTACGTTGCACTGCAGGTGATATTTATAGGGCAGAAGGAAGTAGAGTCCCATCACAACACCTCCACGAAATCTGGTCCATGGATAAGATCAAAGTGCCGCGGAATCGCGGCTTTTGCCGCGTTTCCGCGGCACTACAGTGGCTTCTGGCCACGCGCTTTGGCGCGTGGCCTCTCCTGGTCCGTCCCTGTGGGCTTGTGCTTCTGGAATTTTGATCCTGGCCTTTTAATCTGGATTTTCGAGATAACTTGGTAATCAAGTTACTCTTAATCCAGATTTCTTCAAATTTTCTTCCACGAAATTCCTCTCTATCTTGGCCTTTTATCTTCATCCTGCAGGTGTTTAGGGTTGGATAGAAGTCTATCCTTCCCTAATCTCTGATATTTGCAACTTTCAGCCCTTGTATTTGCATTTTGACTCTTTGTATTTGCGCTTTTTCACCTGGGCTTCAAACATGGGCTTGGATCTGGGCTTTTGGGCTCTTTAGGCTTTATTTATTGTTAAAAGAACAATTCGAGGCCTGCACACAATAAATAATAAAATATTAATAAATGTGCAGAATTAGATAAATAAATATGAAATGTGACGGTAAATATGATGATAAAAATGCACTTTTCACTACCAATCACACCCCCACACTTATCTTTTTGCTCGTCCTCGAGTAAAAACAAAGAAAAGAAAAAGTTAATCTAACCTAACTCACTTTCGTAGGAATCACGATTGCACTTAGCACGTGCAACAAGCCGTTAAACCCCTAGGTTACCCTAGAGGACGAGTGTTGTCTCGTGAGGGTTTTCAGCGGATTGCACCCACAAAATCCATAAAAAGGAAAATATTTGAATTATATTTGAAGAGACTAAGTAGTCTATAAGTTTTAGGATCCTCATTTTTATTCATTCTTTAAACTTAGTCTTAATAAAGTTAATTGTTTTCCATTTTAGGTAAGAATTAAAATTGAATTTCTAATATAGTCTTTTTCGTTACCAAAAATCATATGCATCCTTATGTTTTTACTAGGAATTCCTTAACTTGGACTCTCATGCCTCTTTATTATGTTTATAACATCATCTAATTTTCTTTCGTGTAAGTATAAAGGCTTCTTGAGGCCCTCATACCTAACTAATTGACTTATTAGATGTGTTAATATATATATATATATATATATTTTTTTTTTGCATGTATAACTCATCTAATATTCTTTCGTATAAGTATCAAGGCTTCTTGAGGCCCTAATACCTAACTAATTGATTATTAGATGTGTTAGTACATATAAGTAATTTTTCCTTAGTTCCCTCGGACTTTCTAATCCACCCATGTAGCGAACTTAAAGTCGATGACTCCCAACCAGTCGGCTTTAGGGCACCAAGTGAGAAAACACCCCGCGGACTCAAATTCGAGTGAATTAGGCCCCAAAACTAAGGACTTTATTTTATTTACTCACCTTTAGGCATGAATACTTATGCTTCTTGAGGCACATGTATCAGCTTAATTGGTGAATTATTTTTTTTTTTCCTTTTTTTTTTTTATTATTTTTTTTTTATGAGGCACAAGGTCTTTGTCTTAGAATCCTAGATATGCATTTGGTATGCACATTTCATTAAGGTAAAAATCAAGACTAATTATTTATTCAATTTCTCTCCTATACCTAAAAATTAAACAATTTATTTATTTTGACCAAGTTTTTAGAAATCCTAATCATGATTTTCCTAATCCTTAAAACTAACTTAGATTTCTTTCAAAAAATAAGTCAAAATATTATCCTTTTTATAACATTTTTTTTAAAATTTTTTTTTTTTATTAGCAATTTTTTTTAGTTTTTACCTATGTTAGTATGTTAGTAAAACCCACCCCCACACTTATCTCATGCATTGTCCTCAATGTATGAATGTATGCATATATGCATGAAACAGAACAAGGGAAGGCGGAAATTACCTTAGGGTGGTGGTTCCGGAGGTGGTCTAATTGGTCCACGAAATGCGGCCCAATCAAGATAACAGATAATTTGGTGGAACCCACCAGAAACTTTCCTTACATAACCCACAAAAATATATGTATAATTATTTTTAAAAATTTTCACCCCATCAAATTTCCAAATTTCATAATAAATTTCAGAGTTAGTTGTCTCAACCTCCTTGTCCCAAAATGGAGAATGAAAGGATGGAATTATGGACTTGGACATTATAGGTGCGGGAACGAATACCGACTCAGGAAGATGCTCAAATCAAGTAAGGGCTCAGGAGTCGGGCTAGGTTCAAGAATTGGGTCCAAGTCAAAAAATTGAAACTCAAGTCCACAATCATCTTCCCACAATGGAATGTGACTCAATGGTGGTGATTCAAGTTCAGGAATGATAGATGTGGGAATCAAAACTGACTCTAAAATATTACCTAAGTCGGGTAACAAAACAGGAGTCAATAATGATTCAGGAATTTGAACTTGATCATAGATTTGAGAATCTAGGTCACATTCGAGTTCTAATTCGGGAAAGGAAAAACTTGCCAAATTATCAGAATTTGAAGTTTCGGCAAGTTCACAAGATGGTACTGAATTAGAAACTTGTTGTTCCAAGCAACTTGGTTCGTCGGCTCTAATCAAGTGGTCATCGATATCAGAATCAGCCGGCCGGTGTAAGCATTCCACCATCAAATCTATGTCATGATCACGGGCTAATTTAGCCTCAGTCATGGCAGCTAGCATCCCTTCATAGTCGATAGGTGGATCATATTCTGATTGGACTTGAAAATAGGACGGGTAATCGTGATAAATTTGTGAGTCGGTGGACTCACGTATCATCATGTCTAAAATTGATGGTGATTTTTGCTTGGACTCATTCCTACTCATCATTTCCAAGATAGATGGAGTTCTATTCTGAATGGGTGGATCTGAGTATGAATTTTGGGAAAAATGTGGACTAGATGGATATGGAGGACAATTTGGTTGAGAATTAGACTCGGGGGACTCGAAACCCCATGAACTCTGTGACGAGTTGAAATTATTATGAAAGTTATAGTCATAAGATGGGGGGTGTGGGTTATATTCATTCGGATAAGACCATTCCGGCACACTAGATTGGTCAAAGTTAGAGTATGCCGGGTTGGTAATATCCGAATAATAGTTAGGGGTGTAATATGGATTAAAATTGGAATTATTCTTATATGCCATATCACACCAACACAAACAACACAAACAAATAAACAAACAAAAAAAAGAAAAATTCTAACCTAAGTTAGGGTAGACCTAGACCTAGACGACTCCTAACTGGTTAGACTGTCCACGGGAGGTAGGGTGTAGACTTTGACCACAAGTTAATCAGCCAGGTCAGGGCAAGAGTGGTGGGAGGTTTTCCGTCAAAGACGTTCCTTAATTAAATAACCACCACACTTAGGGCTTTCGGCCCTCAATCCCCTTCCTAGACACTGATTTGGCAAGAGTCAACTTCCAGCACTGTTCCCCCTTAGGATAATCTCCTATTGAGTCCGAGATGTCCCTAGGCCAACGTCTACTCTTTTTTAGTTAGGCTTGGGTTAGTGAGTGCTCGGGATATGATTTTTGGGCTAAGGAAGGGTGATGAAATCCCCACCTTATCTTGTTAATGGGTTATGCCCTTAAGATGAATTAGTGCAAGTGTACAAGATAAATAGATAAGAATCACTCAAAGCAGAAAATCAACCAAGAGATGAATCCTATTCTACATGCAATGCGTACGTACCTTGCCTTTCCAGCACTCTTCAACAGTAAATAAAAATAATTGAAAAGACACGTGCCTAATATGCAAACGTCTAATCAATTTTTAACGATTACAACCAATTTTTTACTGTTGACTTATTAAGCAGGTATAGGGTGAATAATACAGGAAATTAAGTAATGCAGCAGAATTATTTTGCAGAATCAGAGACCCTGCAGAAAACTGATTAGTAGTGCTCTCCTCTTTGCCGCGGATCCGCGGCTTTGGCCGCGTTTCTGCGGCAATTTGGAGGGATCCTGGGCTCTGCTTTCTGGAGCAGAGGCCCAGGTCCACTTATATGTTACTGCAGTTGCAAAAATCCTGTTTCTTCACCTGTAACCTGCAACAGAAAAGAATAAAGAATAAGTTAATAAAAAAAAATATTTTTTTATTAGAGAATAACTTACCGTCCCTCCCCGGCAACGGCGCCAATTTGTTGACTGATTTTTCCTGCACACAAAAATTGGAATATTAGATTAAGAATAGATCGTGCGAGGAATCAGTTCTAATCCGCGGTAGCAGGGCTATGCGGGTCGTGATCCTCAAGGAGGGACTGCGATGGAAGCGTTAAGCAAGTTATACTCTAAAGCTTTTATTTTTATTATTAGTAGTGGTATTTACAATGGATGGTATGGTATTTACAATGGGTCGGAAGAAAAGAATATGGAGAAGTTGTATTTATTCTACAAAAAGAAAAGAAAAGAAAAAGAAAGAGAACTTATCTCTTTAGTCTGCTCGCCGTTTGAACCGTTGCGATGATTTTCCTTTCTTCGAAGGCGTACAAGCATGGCATATAGGATCGTCCGCCTTCTTAACTATGGAATAAAAAGCAACTAGGGAATAAAAAGCAACTATGAAGACCTGTTCATCGCCATAGGCCATCAAGGTTCCTTCTTCGGCTAGGTAGTCTCGAAGCGATTGGTTCTCATGGAGAGCAAGACGTTAGAGAAAGAAACAATGTAGAGAACAAAAACAGAGAGAACAAGAACACAACATTAAATAGAAGAGATGAACAAATAAACATAACAAAAACAAACCTTTGAATGGATTTCATTAACAATTGAAGAAGAGTTGGCTTACACCGCTGTCACCTCAGTACAAGCATGGACTCTTTCCTCCATGAAAGCTTCCTCCACTCTCAGAATTTACAAAAGATAAACAAAGAAAACCTAACCTAGAAGAAAGAGGAAAAACCCTAAAAATCTGAACTTTGGCCCTTTGCTGGACGCTGGACACTCTGTACGTTGCATTGCAGGGGATATTTATAGGTGCAGAAGGCCGAGGAGTCCTGGATGAACTTGCCCACGAAATCTGGGATTCTGACTCATCAACTTTGCCGCGGAAACGCCGCGGAAACGCGGCACTTTAGTGGCTTCTGGCCACGCGCTTTGGCGCGTGGCCTCTCCTGGTCCGTCTATCTGGGATTTTCCTTCTGGAAATTGAATCCGGCTCTTAATCTTTGGATTTGGATATAACTTGGGAACCAAGTTACCTAGATCCCAAATCTTTTCCACGAATTTTCCTTCTCTTCTTTTAGCTTTTATCCTATCCTGCAAGTGTTTAGGGTTGAATAGAAGTCTATCCTTCCCTCTTCTTTGTATTTGCAACTTTTAGCCCTTGTATTTGCATTTTGACTCTTTGTATTTGCGCTTTTTCACCTGGGCTTCAAACATGGGCTTGGATCTGGCTTTTGGGCTCTTTAGGCTTTATTTATTGCTAAAATAACAATTCGAGGCCTGCACACAATAAATTACAAATTATTAATAAATGTGCAGAATTAAATGAATAAATATGAAAATGTGATGGTAAATATGATGATAAAATGCACTTTTGACTACCAATCAGCGAGGGTCCAAGGCCCACGTCTCGGTTATAACCGCCCTGGTTATGGGGCCAGTCGCCGCCCACATAGCGGGGAGGTCAGCCCCGGAGCGTTTTTAGGGGGCACAATCACCCCTGGAACCTCTATAAATAGCCCCGCCGCTATGAGGGGAAGGACACACACACAGAGGGAGGAATTTTTCAGTCGCCGATCGGGAGAAGGAAGACAAGAAACCAGACAGAGACAGGAGAGAAGATAGCTCAACTCTTCAGCAAGCTCGCTGCGTACGAGTTGCCCTTTGCCTACCTTCTCTTTGAGAGTTTTGGTAGACAGAGCTGTGTTACTCCTTCTACCACCCAAAGAGAAGATCCTTGACGATTCCGACGGTCATCCGGTCAACGGAGAACAAGATTCACTCTCCACCGTCACTTGAAGAACCCAGCACTAAACAAAGGGAGGATTCAAGACTCAACATCCTCCCTCTCTTGTAATCGGAGTATTAATCCGTTGTAAACTTTCAATTGATTCAAGGAAACTTTACGCGAATTTTTCCTCTGCAAATAAGAGTCAATCCTCTACAAATGACCCATATACATAGGTAATAGATAAATATCATTAAAGGGTAAAATTGGGCATTAGATAAGTGATTAGACTCTAAAACAATAGAAATACCAGATAGAAAAGTCAGAAAACTGATCAAATCACAAAATTAGCTGTTACTGTAGCTCTGTCGGCGGTCGACCGGACAAAATGATAAAAATGGGTGCAGGAAATCAGTTGGCCGCTCGGTCGATCGACCCCTTGTACACAAACACACGTGTGTCTGTGTGCACACTCAGTCGATCGAGCACAGTGCAGATCTCTCTGCATACTTAGGCGGTCGACCGACCAAGCCCAAAAATCCCAAAAATTTTATTTTAAATTTCTATTTGATTTTTAAAATATATATGTATATTAAAATAGTTTTGCAATAATTAGACTATGAAATACATGTATATCTATCATGATAAAAGATCAAATATACAACAACAACAACAACTAAGCCATTTGTCCCAAGTATTTGGGGCAGGCTACATGAACCAAAAGAGAATTACGCCGGATCAGGCACATGGATCAGCTTTCTCCACTCATTCCTATAAATCAATATGTCTTCACGAAGACCTTTAGCCTCTATATCTTGTCGTATTACTTCCATTCATGTTTTTTTCGGTCTCCCTACGCTCTTTTAACTTGCTCTAAATTGATACGCTCTACTCGTCAGACTGGTGCATCTGTAGGTCTACGTCGCACATGACCAAACCATCGTAGGCGGTTTTCTCTCATCTTCTCTTCTATAGATGCTACACCCATCTTAGTGTGAATATCCTCATTTCTCACCTTATCTCTCTCCGCGTGTTACCACACATCCAACGAAGCATGCACATCTCTACTACACTTATATCTGAGCATGATATCTCTTTACAGCCCAATATTATGTGTCATATAACAAAGCTGATCTAATAGCAGTCCGATAAAACTTTACCTTCAGCCATAACGGAATGTTACAATGACACAAAACTCCTATTGCACTCCTCCATTTCAACCAGCCGGCTTGAATTCTATGTTTGACATCACTATCGATCTCCCCATCCTTTTGGATAATAGAACCCAATTACTTAAAATGACTGCTCATCGATATTTCTTGTCTATCTAGTCTCACAATATTATGATCTCAGATTCCCTATTTACTGAATTTGTACTTCATATACTCTATTTTGGCCCTACTTAATTTAAAATCTCGAGATTCTAGAGTTTGCCTTCATAGAATATCAAACATGTTATAAATAAACTAAATTAAAAACTAGTTATTTGAAAAATCTATTTGTGTGCGTAAAACTTCTTGAGCATCAATTTAACACTCTAAATGTAAACAATCTAAAAACTTATAAGGTTACTCTATCTTCGTGTCTTTTCAAGTGGACTTCTCCAAAATTCATGCTTTGACCTTCCGAGCTTGCATCCCATGCTTGAGTCAACCTGAATAATTCAATACCTTGCTTTTGAGAATGAATAAAAATGAGATCTTAATTCTTGAATCCTGTAATCTCAAAAATACTTGAACTTATTAGTACTGCATAACACATGAGTTTTGGAATCATCAAAACACAATTAATGATTGTACCTTGGGCCAACACGACAACAATGCGAAAGGAAGATTAACTACCTATCTTCTGGTGATACATCCGAAACTTGTTTAGTCGAAGTGTGGACCTTACTAGACTGTTCCGTGATGAATGAATATTCTCTTTATTAATCGAGTGATTGAGAATATTCGATCCAAAGAAGTGAACTGGTGTATTTGGGATAAGTCATCACCTGAACTTATCTTTACAAAAGGTTAGAAGAGCGGTTCTCGCTCTAGTTTAAAGTTCATAGTTCAGTAGCTCACAGCTTGCAGGTGATCTTAACGGTCGTATGATCCAGTGGGCAGTATGATTGTAGAAATGCAAAGCTAGCATATGACTTGAGGTGAAAACGTTCTACTATTGTGCGAGGCGAGTATGTTAGACTTGGATAGCCCAGCCCATGAGAGAGTCAGGCCCAAGGCCAAGCCTAATTAGAGATTAGGCCTCGCCCAAGAGGCTAGCCTGTTCTAAATCTGGATTGGTTTAGAGGAGCGCATAATGTGGGCCGCCGGATCTAACCAATGGATGAGATCTGCTGAGAAATTAAGATACTATTTATAATAGTTAAGACTAGTGTTTACCTCCTTTATATAAGGAAAGCAATCCCTCCCTTTTTCTTCATGCATGAACAATTGACGTGCAACTTCTTTCACTCTCCTTTAAGCCTTCAACAAAGGTGCCCTACTCTGCTTGGATCGTGAAATAGCGATGAAGGTTCTCGTGCATGCTCCTTGTAGTTCCTTCCACTATACAAAAGAATAATCTTTCATGGAGAAACCCTTCGAATCAAGGATACACTTTCATTGCGGTATCTATGTAGTTATTCATGCATGTGTGCAGATATGTCAAATTATCATGCAATTGATTAATTAAGTAATTTTTTTATTAAGGTTGCTTGATAACGACAATGTTAATTATTCCTATTACCATTATTCATAATTGAATTTCACTTAACAAATTTTAAATACTTAAATGTTCTAAATAAATTTCCAGACTAAATTTTTCCTTATTAGATTTAAAGTTTTGAGTTCATTTGCTAAATCTCATAAATTTATCTAATTTATTAAATATTATTTTCTTCAAATTGATTAGTTACGTCAAAGATCTATTAAAGTCTCGTCCCCTCGAAAGCCTATGTTTGCGTAGTAATGTAATTTGAACCGAATCCCAACAGGGTTTAAGTGCCTTTTATGACATCATGCGTAATTGGTAAGAAGAAGAAAATCATGAGAATTTGGAATTATTCTACGATACAATGTGTGATATCAAAATAGATCAAGATGCTCGTAGCACTTGAATCATCCAACACCCCCCCCCCCCCCCCCGCCCTAAAAAAAAAAAGAAAGAAAGAAAAAAGAAAGTCACTGCTTAATGAGATTCAAACTGGTGATTACTAAGGAGCAAACTCAGGGCTTAACCAACGGTTATGTTGTTCGGAATTAAATATAACTTAATATGTCTGCGATAGAATATGAACCGGTGACTTATGGGTGAACAAAGTTCTAACGAGCCCAATTCCAACTATGTGACCAGTGCTAGACAACACTTGAATCATTTGGCAGACTCTTTTGCTAGAAAAATGAGCTATTGTTCTCTAAGACTGTAAATTGCTTTTGTGGCTCCTATATAATTTAAATCTTCCTCCAAGTAAGAATAATGTTGTGCATTTAATTTTAGCTAAGGAGTTCGAGAGCGAATATTGCCACCCTAAAAGATGAGGAAAAACCCCCTAGATTAAGCACCCACAATTTTTATAAAGACACCCGAAAAAAAATTTAAAAATGACCAAAATACCCTCTTCTTCTCCTCCTCCTCTTTCTCCCTCGCCGCGCGATCACCGACACACCGACGACCCATCGGCTTTCCCTCCTCCCCGACCTCCCTCTCCTCCCCCTCGCCGGCGAACCCTTGGTCTCTCCCTGGCGCTCCCCCTCCCCCTTCCCCATCTCTGTTCGGCCACTCCGGCCGAACAAAGATGTCTCTGTTGGCCGAACAAGGATGTCTCTGTTGGTCTCTGTTTGGGAGGAGTAGTAGGGGAGGGGGGGCGGAGGTCGGGGAAGGAAGGGGCTCGCTGCCGTTCGCCAGAGAAGAAGAAGGGGAAGGAAAAAAGAAGAAGAGACATTTTAGTATTTTCCGTGGGGGTAGCTGCGTTCAAAAGTATAATGGCATACTTGTAATTATTTGTGGGGTGCCTTCCTCATTTTGGGGTGGCAATATCTGCTCCCAAAGGAGTTCCCACTATGGACCCGAAAAGTCTAGAAATTCTCTTTTTTAACCTTATTTTTTGAAAATATAATTCTTGAGTGTCTCTATTGATGATACCCTCTAGGATCAATACAAGATTGAAAATCCTAAGCCTCGAGAGCCATAGATTATTTCACATTTCTAACTTCACTACTTGATCTACAAATAAGAATTCCCATCAAATTTGAATCCATGTCTAATTTAAGACAAAAGTGATGATAATTTCTGATAAAGAAAAAAAAGGTAACAAATCAGAGTCTTAATCGGTTATGGTTTTTGTTTAAAAAAAAAAAGAAAAGGCAAAAAGAAGAAATTAAAAAATATATATAAATAAAAAATCAAATCTAACCCATTTTACTCCGAGGCGGCTTGGGCTTGGGCTTGGGCTTGGGCTTGGGCTTGAACATGTAGCACGGATTGGGCTTCGACCGGATACGGATTCAACCCGACCCGACAACCCATCCTCCGCCTCCCTCTCGGGCCAATTCCCAAGCTCCCCCTTTCTCAGTTCCCAGATCTACTGAAAGAAGAAGAACAAGATCCTACTCTGTGAAAAAGATCAAAAGAAAAGAAAAAGAAAAAAAAAGGGGAAAAAATAATTGCAGATGCACCCAAAGAGGGGCTCGCTTCCTCTCCTCTTCCTCCTCTCCTTCGCCGCCATCTTCCTCTACTCCTACCACTACCACTACTCTCTCCACCACCTTCCCCAATCCCAGACCCAAACCCCAGTCCTCCAACCTCAACACCCTAGAAACCCTAACCCTAGCTTCACCTTCACCATCAAGCTCCTCACCTTCAACCGCCTCCCCTCCCTCCGCCGCTGCCTCCTCTCCCTCGCCGCCGCCGACTACTCCGGCGACCGCGCCGACCTCCACGTCTTCGTCGATCACTTCCGCAACTCATCCGACTCCGTTGACAAAGACCTCGAGAATTCCCGCCGGCTTCTTGAATTCATCGACGGATTTCAATGGAGCCACGGGGAGAAGCTGGTGCACTACAGGACGGGGAATGCGGGGCTGCAGGCCCAGTGGTTGGAGGCGTGGTGGCCTAGCTCGGACAATGAGTTTGCGTTCGTGGTGGAGGACGATCTCGAGGTGTCCCCTCTCTTTTACAGGTTCTTGAAAGGGCTGATTCTCAAGTATTATTATGATCCGGAGAATTATAGCCCAGACATTTACGGGGCCTCATTGCAGCGGCCGAGGTTTGTCGCCGGTATGGATCAGTTCCTATCTTCTCTCACTGTGCATGATTCTTGATTTTGTATTAAGCCAATGCGGTGCATACTAATTTGAGAGAGATGGCACTAGCTTAACAATGCTGTAGGCCTAGTCAGTTGAAATAGATATTTAAAATTTTAACGATGCTCGATGCTTTACATAGCGCTGTTTGTTTGGACGTAAAAGCCGTAAAAGTTGTAATTCGTAAATGACTTACAACCCAAGTACAACTACGGTGTTTGTTTGGACTGTAATTCGTAAAACTTATGCAACTCAACTACCACTCACTTGCAATCCCACTACCACTCACTTGCAGTCCAATTACCACTTACAATTA